>BPLQ01003929.1:0-90163 GCA_021605075.1 Caerostris darwini | reverse complement strand
TATAAACAGTGTTCATCCCATCTGTGTTGGAATACAGGAAACGATGTTATCTCCTCTAAACCAAGTTAAAACACTACAATATTATTCGGAAAGATAATATCCATGACGCTAGACCTATAGGAGGTGTGGCTTTGTTATACTCCCAGTCATTCCCTTCTAAACTAGTTCCTCTCAACACATCCCTTCAGGCTACAGCAATTCAGATAAATATTCGCACACAATTTACCCTATGTTCTTTATACCTTCCACCTAAACAGATCATTCGACCATCGGAACTCGATGACTTGGTTGATCAACTCCCTGCCCCATTCATCATTTTTGGAGACTGGAATGGCCACAATGTTTTATGGGGTAGCGCCGACACCAATAGTAGAGGTCTTCTTATTGAAAATTTTATTTCCAACCACAATTTATGCATTTTTAATGACTCTAGGAAGACATATTTCCCTCAGCCCTCTAGAACTTTTCAAACTCTGGACTTGGCTATATGCTCTCCCTCGCTTTTACCCAAATGGAATTTTAATGTGGCAAATGACCTATATAATAGCGATCATTTTCCCATCATTTTAACTTTTTATTCTAATGACATCACACTTCCTGTGCGTCCATCTCATTTTATTTATGACAAAGCCAACTGGCAGCTATATGCACAACTGGCAGAATTTTCTGAGGACATGGTCCAGACAGCCGGAATTGAAGAGGTTGTCGATCACATAACCCATTGTATTTTAGAGGCCGCGGCGAAGTCTATTCCCATGACAGTTGGAAAACTTCCCAAACAAAATAGACCGTGGTGGAATGAAGAATGTTCTGCAGCTCACAAAGACCAGAAAAGGGCTTGGGACCGATTTCGGCGATACCCCACTTCAGAGAATTTACTACGTTTTAAACATTTGAAAGCTGTAGCACGCCGAATACGGCGTCAGAGTCAAAGGGCTTCTTGGCAAAATATGTCGGCGGCATTCAGGGCCAAATTTCGTCTAAGAAATTGTGGCAAAAGGTTAACCGGATTCTTGGTACGAACTCTACTGCCAAATCTGTTAGCATTTTAAATTGTAATGGCCAAGTCGTTTCGGATATGGCAGATATATCCAACGCAATAGGTGCACACTTTGCTAGAACATCTAGCAACGAATCGTACACCCAACATTTTATCCACTACAAGCGAAAGGAGGAATCCAAACTTTTAAATTTTAAATCTCGTAATTTTAACATGTTTCATATTGATTTTACGATTCATGAACTAGAGCAGGCTCTTATAAAATCTCATCTCACATCACCTGGACCAGATGATATTCATCAGACATTAATTAATCATTTAAATTTTAATTCATTGACTTTACTTTTATGTTTATTTAATAGAATATGGACTGAGAGAACTTTCCCCACACAATGGACTAGAGCCACAATTTTACCAATTTTAAAGCCAGGAAAAGACCCAGAGGAAGTCGCTAGTTATAGGCCTATAGCTTTAACTAGCTGTCTTTGCAAAACCATGGAACGAATGGTGAATGCCACAGGCTGAATTATGCTCTCGAAACAAAAGGACTTTTATCCAAGTATCAAAGTGGATTCCGCCACGGTCGAGGTACGTTGGATAATCTTTTACTTCTAGAAACTTTTCTTAGAGACGCATTTGTCACCAAGAAACATGCCGTCTCAATTTTTTTCGATATGGAGAAGGCGTATGATAGAGCATGGAGATATGGCATTTTAAGAGAATTGCATGCAATGGGTTTTCGTGGAAATCTCTCTATTTTTATCCAAAATTTTTTACAGACAAGAACTTTTAATGTTCGCATTGGTGATGTTTTATCGCGTGACTTTTTGCAAACAGAAGGTGTCCCCCAGGGCAGTGTTTTAAGTGTGCTTTTATTCATTATTACAATAAACGGCCTTTTAAAGCAACTTCCACAATATGTCACTGGATCCTTATTTGTGGATGATCTACAGATTTCCTGCTCCAGTGTCAACATGGCTTTTATTGAACGACAACTTCAGAAAGCAGTAGGAGCAATTACGAAATGGGCGGATAACAATGGTTTCATTTTCTCTTCTCAAAAGACCTCGTGTGTTCATTTCTGTAAACTAAGAGGCCTCCATCCCGATCCAGAAATTTTACTCTATGGACAGTCAATTCCAGTTGTGTCGGAACAAAAATTTTTAGGCATTTTATTTGACTCAAAACTTTCTTTTAAACCACATATTTTAACTCTTAAACGAAAATGCATTAAAGCATTGAATATTTTAAAAGTTTTATCAAATACAAACTGGGGAGTGGATCAGGCATGCCTTTTAAAAATTTATAAATCTTTAATTTTATCCAAACTGGACTACGGTTGTATGATTTACGGCTCCGCGGCCAAAACAACACTTGACAAATTGAATACTGTACACCATCAAGGCCTGCGTTTATCTTCGGGAGCTTTCCGTACATCACCTGTTCATAGTTTATATGTCATTACTCATGAGCCATCTTTACCGGCTAGACGCGAGATACTTTCTCTCAAATACTATTTTAAAATAAAATCACATCATAGTCATCCTCTATATACTCATGTCACTCATCCCAATTTTAAAACTTTTTATCAACACCGTCCTTCCTATGTTCCTTCTTTTGGTCATAGAATGCAGATTTTACTTGATTTTAACAATTTGGTCAATCAAGAGATTTTGCCTCTTGAACGTGAACAGCCTCCATGGCACAATGACAAAATAAAAGTAATTGATGATTTGGACAGATTCCCCCGACCAACTACTCTACCAGCAACATATTTACAACTTTTTTATTCTCACAGACAAGCTTTTTCGAACTATAAAGAAATATATACTGACGGTTCCAAGTCCAATAATCATGTTGAAAATGAGATGATGACCCAGTGCTTAAATAAATTTTGTTCGTTTTTCACTGCCGAATTATATGCTATTTACATGGCTCTCCAGAAGTTGAGAACCATGAAATACCGCCGTTGGATTATTTATACCGATTCCAAAAGTTCTATTTTAGCCCTTTTACATGTTACACGACATAGTCATCCGCTGGTTTTAAAGTGTCTGACTGCGTATTCTCTTTTAAAAGACAAACATTTTGACCTATGCTTTTATTGGGTACCTGGTCATGTTGGAATTTTAGGCAATGAACAAGCTGACACTGCTGCTAAATCGGCAGTTTTGTTGCTTAATGAATTCGTTCCTTTTTGCGATATGGACAGTGTTCTCAAAATTACATTCTCTAATGTCTGGCAAACCACGTGGAGTACACAAGTCAATAAGTTGTTGCGAATTCAACCATCCACTACAGGTTTTAAGCAAATAGATTTAAATCGCAGCCACAGTGTCAAGCTGACGCGACTTCGTATCGGGCATACTTATTTCACACATTCATATTTACTTCGATCAGAGCCTGCTCCTACTTGTTCCACGTGTGACACTGTTTTTTCTGTCGCCCATATACTGGTCCAATGCCCCAGATTCAAAAGAATCCGACACAGCCTGTTCGGTTGTGAGCATCCAACTTTATTCGACCTGCTGGGAGACTCGCCCCATGCAAATCTTTTTTTATTTCTTGTAAAAATTGGGTTTATGCCTTTTATTTGAACTCTGTTGCACCATTTTATCTTGTTTTCGTCAGTGTTATTTTACTTGCTTTTTAATTGACAATATTTTACAACATCGATTTTATTCAGATTTTTATCACAATATTAAACTACCATTCCCATGTTTTTACTTCGTACTGTATTTTACCTGTTCTCGTAATTCCATTTTTCGGTTTTTACACCATTCCTTTTTACCAGAATTTTAAAAGTACTGTTGTTTGGCGCAGTATGGCCAAATCTGGCTCTTGTGCCATAAAACCCCAACAACCAACCAACCAACCATAACTGAGACAAACATCTCTTCACTAAATATGGGGCTGCTGGAGAATGGAGTTGCTTTGATGGACCTAATAATGTGTGGCTATTCATGGTGGTGGCTAGAAAAAAAGTTATGAAATCCATAACTGAGACAAACATCTCTTGACTAAATATGGGGCTGTTGGAGAATGGAGTTGCGTTGATGGACTTAATGATGTGTTGCTATTCATGGTGGTGGCTAAAAAAAAAGTTATGAAATCAATAACTGAGACAAACATCTCTTGACTAAATATGGGGCTGCTGGAGAATGGAGGCTTGCTGTTGGACTTAATAATGTGGTGCTTTGATGGACTTAATGAATTTCGCCCGGTTTGATGGGTGGCTATGGTAAAAAAAAAAGTTATGAAATCAAAAACTGAGACATTTTCTTTGATCTTTGGCTGTTTATGATGTTTTATTATTACATAAAAAAATTATTAAAAAAAAAATTAAAATTGACGATGGAGTTATATGAGCAGTCAAAGTGGGGGGGCTCAAAAAAAAAATCCATAACTGAGGGTGTCCTGGCGTGCATTATTCCAACCCTCCTGGTGATCTGAAACATAAAAAACAGACGGATTCTTAATTATTATAGATGCCGCTATCGTATAACTCTTGGATAAGTTAAAAAAAAAAATTTTTTTTAAATGGCTGCAGTTTGAAAAAAAAAAGGAAACAAAAATATTTTTATTTTTTTTTAACAATTCCGAATTTTTAAAAAATAAAAAATTATTAAATGAGTTATAGTTTTGGGGGGTCAAAAAAGGGTTCACGCGATGAATTCCATGTATCTGAGACAAAAAAACATCCTCTCCAAATTTGAAGTAAATCAGTTCATTAGAACTCGAGATATTTTTACCGGCAGCTCGAAAAAAAAAAAATTCCGAGAAAAACGCGTTCAAAGTTTTGAGAATAATTTTTAGTTTGGCTAAAAATACTAAATAGAAGTTATAGTTTTGATGGTATGAAAATATGCGGGCTGTATGAGAATACTCTCCAAATTTGAAGTAAATCAGTTCATTAGAACTTAATCGGCGAAAAACGTTTCAAAGTTTTGAGACAAGTTTTCGACAATTTTATTAAGAATGGTACCCTACTTACATATTTTTAATCGGCGATTTCTGCTTCAAAATGCTCATTCTTCAAAATGCTCATTCTCCGATGTTTCTCTGGTGAAGACGTGCAGTTCTACCCTCCTTTGACGCCTCTGAAGTCCGGAGTTCCGAGCGCTCGATACGCGCTTCGTCCCGTCTCGCTGCAAAAGCATTAGCGTCTGGGCCAATCGTGATTCCCATAACATCTAAGATTTTTAATATAGGTATAAAACCTTCATTAAAAATACTAACTGCGAAGAAAGTGGCAATTTCAATTGTCTTCGGTCCAGCGTGAATGTGCTTCGGAGCAAAAGTCCAAATTAACGAATTCAAAGATTCGTTATTATTTTGGGTTTCAGAACCCAAACATCGTTCCAATAAAGAATCAGCTGATAAACTTTCATAAATTGGTTTTATTACTTCTAAAACTTTGTCATTTAGAGGAGGATGTGGTCAAATTCGTCAATAGTGCCGTCTTCTATTGCCTTCTGATAGGAATTTTGAAAAATCCTTTTAATGACATATTTTTGAATATCTAAACTTTGAAAATATGAAAAAAAAAAAATTTCGATTTTTTTCAAAATTCTACAGTAGAATACTCCCTTAATAATGTGTTGCTATTCATGGTGGTGGCTAGAAAAAAAGTTATGAAATCCATAACTGAAAAATAAAGAATGGAAAAATGGACTTAATAATGTGTTGCTATTCATGGTGGTGGCTAGAAAAAAAGTTATGAAATCCATAACTGAGACAAACATCTCTTGACTAAATATGGGGCTGTTGGAGAATGGAGTTGCTTTGATGGACTTAATGATGTGTTGCTATTCATGGTGGTGGCTAGAAAAAAATGTTATGAAAATCCATAACTGAGACAAACATCTCTTGACTAAATATGGGGCTGCTGGAGAATGGAGTTGCTTTGATGGACTTAATAATGTGTTGCTATTCATGGTGGTGGCTAGAAAAAATGTTATGAAATCCATAACTGAACTTAAAATGTCTTGACTAAATATGGGGCTGCTGGAGAATGGAGTTGCTTTGATGGACTTAATAATGTGTTGCTATTCATGGTGGTGGCTAGAAAAAAAAAAGTATGAAATCCATAACTGAGACAAACATCTCTTGACTAAATATGGGGCTGCTGGAGAATGGAGTTGCTTTGATGGACTTAATGATGTGTTGCTATTCATGGTGGTGGCTAGAAAAAAATGTTATGAAATCCATAACTGAGACAAACATCTCTTGACTAAATATGGGGCTGCTGGAGAATGGAGTTGCTTTGATGGACTTAATAATGTGTTGCTATTCATGGTGGTGGCTAGAAAAAAAGTTATGAAATCCATAACTGAGACAAACATCTCTTGACTAAATATGGGGCTGCTGGAGAATGGAGTTGCTTTGATGGACTTAATGATGTGTTGCTATTCATGGTGGTGGCTAGAAAAAATGTTATGAAATGAAATCTCTTGACTAAATATGGGGCTGAGAATGGAGTTGCAAAATAATGTGTTGCATTCTTGACTAAAAAAATGGGGCTGAAATCCATAATGGACAAACATTTGATGACTTAATATGGGGCTGCTCATGGTGGCTATTATGAAATCTATTCATGGTGGTGGCTAGAAAAAAAGTTATGAAATCCATAACTGAGACAAACATCTCTTGACTAAATATGGGGCTGCTGGAGAATGGACTTGCTTTGATGGACTTAATAATGTGTTGCTATTCATGGTGGTGGCTAGAAAAAATGTTATCAAATCCATAACTGAGACCCCCCAGGGGCGCATCTTCTTTAGATGTGTACGGGTGTCACGACCCCTAGGTTACCTAGTGATCTTTTCCTCCATTATTTTTGTCTTTTTTACTTTTACCTTTAATGTCAAGATCACAGCCCATCTTGTTATAGCACAAATTATTGTGCCTTATAAAAATCTGCGTTTTATTTGTAAATTATAATTTTGTAAACCTCTTATGTTTTGCATTGTTGTGCTTTATCCATTGCGTTATCTTCATCCATGTTTTTGATTTTTTTTTTTTTTTTTTTAGAAATTTTTTTTTCTCTTTTTGGTTAAATTATGTTTAATTCAGGTTATTTTGTTTCTGCCGTTTTTAAGTTCAATTTGAGTTCTTTAACAACGTCAGTTCGCTGACCCACGTGTTTGCCGTGCGTGGCGACCCGTGTCCCGGGAAAAGAGGATCCTGGAGATTGAGTCTAGCAAGTGTTGTGGCTCTTGTATGGGCAACACGTTTCTTTGGCCTCCGCTTCAGGTAGACGGGAGGTACATCTCGTTTCCTGGTGTATCAATCGGCTTGTGCTTACCAGACTCTAGGGTCTGGAGCTGCTTAATTATACAAGTGATGGACCGCTTCCCGGGCACCTCGTTAAGGGTGGAGGTCGCCTTACGGAAGGTGTCCTGATCGTATAGGTCCTGACTAGCACCATTGCAGGAATCTGCTTTCCCTTGTTGGGCTCTACGATGGGCGGTGCGGTCTGAGATCCGAATTTGAAATGCTTTTTTTGTGGATTTGAGAACTTCGTGCCCTGGCGAGGGCCTAAACTCGTCAAACCCACTTAGCATTGAAAAAACTGCTTCATTTTCTAGATTTTTTATTATAACAATTCCTGCTACTGCTGTATCAAAATCCTCTTTTGCTGTTGAAAAGGGGCTTAAAGGTATATTGGAGACACCCAAATCCGTCAAAAAACTTCGTTCTGGAGACCTACTCGTAGAAACTGCTAACGCTTTACAATCGAAATCACTCCTGCTTGCTAAATCCTTCTTAGGCCAACCGATTATTGTATCTCCACACAAAACATTAAATACTACGAGGCGTCATTTCTGAGCCAGATTTACTCGATTGTCCCGAATCTGAAATCCTTGAGGGATTATCGGAGCAGGGAGTCACTTTGTACGTCGTATAACTATGAAACGTGGGACTGATATCTTTCCCACTAAACATATAATATTGACGTTCTCTCTGTCAAAATTACCGGAAAGTGTCAAAGCAGGTTATCTTCATTGTCATGTCCGCCCATATATCCCTAATCCTCTCCGTTGCTTTAAGTGCCAACGATTTGGCCATTCAAAAAATGTATGCCGTGGTAGGGATACCTGCCAAAATTTTGGCTCACCGGAACATGTTTGTTGAGCAGTGCATTTCTCCTGCGAAATGTGTCAACTGTTCCGGAGACCACCCTTCTAATTCCAGAAATTGTCCCCAATGGACAACTGAAAAACAAATTCAAGTCGTCAAGGCTCGCGAAAATTTATCATATTTTGAAGCTAAGCAAAGATGCTCCATTTCCCAACAAACATACGCCTCAGCTCTAAAGACCACAGTCTCTCAGGGTACACAAACAGAAATATCATCTAAAAATTCAGAACTGCCTACACATGAATTTTCCAAGCTATCCTTTCGCTCTGTCGCCTCTGGCAGTACTTCAAAATCTCGGCCTCCAGCATCGCATTCCAAACGAAGCTCCAATCCTTTATCACTTCCACCCGATTCATGCCCCATCCCTACTTCTAACAAATTTAGTTCCCTTAGTGGGAGAAAATCTTTATTGCGCCAGAGTAAAGGGATGGAGAAAAATAAGAAGTTAAAAAATTCTAAGGACAAATCTAGTCCTATTTTAGATTCTAAGAAAACATCACATGACAACATGGAGGAGATGGAGATTAACGTCAATCCCAACGAGAGGTTTTCGGATGATGAGAGAACATAACGCTGCCCTCAGTACATTTTATATTTATTTTTTCTTTTTAATTATGGCTATTAGTTTAATATCATGGAATTGCCACGGGTATCGCGCCCCTCTTGATGATTTAAAAACTCTTATAAACAGTGTTCATCCCATCGGTGTTGGAATACAGGAAACGATGTTATCTCCTCTAAACCAAGTTAAAACACTACAATATTATTCGGAAAGATAATATCCATGACGCTAGACCTATAGGAGGTGTGGCTTTGTTATACTCCCAGTCATTCCCTTCTAAACTAGTTCCTCTCAACACATCCCTTCAAGCTACAGCAATTCAGATAAATATTCGCACACAATTTACCCTATGTTCTTTATACCTTCCACCTAAACAGATCATTCGACCATCGGAACTCGATGACTTGGTTGATCAACTCCCTGCCCCATTCATCATTTTTGGAGACTGGAATGGCCACAATGTTTTATGGGGTAGCGCCGACACCAATAGTAGAGGTCTTCTTATTGAAAATTTTATTTCCAACCACAATTTATGCATTTTTAATGACTCTAGGAAGACATATTTCCCTCAGCCCTCTAGAACTTTTCAAACTCTGGACTTGGCTATATGCTCTCCCTCGCTTTTACCCAAATGGAATTTTAATGTGGCAAATGACCTATATAATAGCGATCATTTTCCCATCATTTTAACTTTTTATTCTAATGACATCACACTTCCTGTGCGTCCATCTTGTCTTTGATTTCCACTTCATGGTTCAGTCTCTTTTCGTCATTTCTTTGTGTTTGAGTCGTTTCATGAAATTTTCCTTTTTTCTTCTGCTATATTTGATTAACAATATCTATTCCTTTGCAATTATTTTTTCATATATTTGATTTTACTGCCAATGTCAGTTTTCTGACCCACGTGTTTGCCGTGCGTGGCGACCCGTGTCTCAGGAAAAGAGGATCCTAGGGATTGAGTCCAGCTAGAGTTGCGACTCTTGTGGGGCAACACATCCCTTTGGCCTCCGCTTCTGATAGACGGGCGGCACACCTCAGTCTCCGGGTGTGTCAATCGGCTCGCAATTACCAGTACTTGATGCCTGGAATTGCTCCGGATTCAAGCGATGGGTCACTTCTTGGACGTCTCGCTAAGGGTGGAAGCCGTTCCAGGGAGTGGCTCTGACCGTATAGGTCCTAGTCAGCGCTAAGGCGGGAATCTGCTTTCCCTTGTTGGACTCCATGGTGGGTGGTGCAATCTGGGACCCGAATGTTTTTTTCTTTTTTTTTATGGAATCTGAAAATATTTCTTCAACTTTGCGTCCCGATGCTAGTTTAACCTTAACTCCAGCTACTACTATCGACAATATTGCTAAAACTGCACGCTTCTTTATTCTATCCATACCACAGAATGTAATTTCAAAATCCCCATTTGCCGAAAAGTGTCTTCGAGGTATATTAGGTAGTCCGAAGTCTGTCAAAAAACTAAAATCTGGGGATCTTCTTATTGAAACCACCAATGCAACACAATCCAAATCTTTACTGCTTGCCAAAACCTTTCTGAACCAGCCGATACAAGTTTCACCTCACAAATCCCTAAATACCACTAAAGGCGTCTTTTCCGAAATTGATCTCATTTCTTGTACCAATTCAGAAATTGTAGAAGGTTTATCTGACCAGGGTACAACGCTCGGTACAACATCACGCTCGCCGTATTACAATTAAGCGGGGTGCAGAAATTATCCATACAAAACATATTATTTTGACTTTCAAATCCACAGTCTTGCCAACCAGCGTGAAGGCTGGTTACTTAAACTGTCGTGTCCGTCCTTATATCCCTAATCCGCTACGTTGCCTTAAATGCCAAAAATTCGGTCATTCCCAAACTGCTTGTAGAGGTGTTCCGGCTTGTTCAAACTGCTCTTCTAATGATCATACATATATAGACTGTCAATCTGAACCTAAATGTGTTAATTGCAATGAACCACATCCCGCTAACTCAAAATCTTGCCCTCAGTGGCAAATTGAGAAACAGATTCAAGAAATAAAAGTTACCCGCAACCTATCTTATTCTGAAGCACGCAAAATAACCACTTCACCTACTGTCTCTTTTGCTGAAATAGCTTAAAACTGAACTTAAATAACTTAAACAACTTCCTACCACTCATTCAATAGCTAAACTAACTTGTTCAGTTTCCATCATGACAGACGCTACCATACGGGAATTTTTTGCCCACCACTTAAATGTTTAAAACCACTTTCCACTAAAAAACAGGCAACTAAAAACTCGGCTTCATCAGTCAATTTGATCTCTGCACCATCTATTTCTGCTTCTGTTCATCCGCACATCCCAACTACTTCAAAAGCTAAACCCATTCCACAAGTGCATTTTCCCTCAATGACCAAACCAGAGAACGGTACACAAAAACAGAAAGATCTTTTCATAAGTCGGTCAAAGCATCTAGACAAATTTCATTATAAAGCTAAAGACTTTGTCCTTCATAAGGAAAATTTTTCCAAACCACCAGATAAAACTTCTATACCGGTAGATAATTCCCATGTATATTTAGAATATGACATGACTGATTTGGTCATGGATTGATTGATTCTATACTAATGTACTTTTATTTGAAATTTTTAACCTTTTAATGTGTCTCGTACTACTTTTTCATCAATTTTATCTTGTTCAAATGACAGTTGTTTTATTGCTATATTCATGATTTTACTTCACTTTTTACTGCGATCTTGAAATTGCCTATTAAGTATTTTAACAAGTTCTACATTGTCTCGTTTTTATCTCTTTATATCTAAGACAATTATTTTACTTTTACTCTCATCATTTGTGAAAAAAGCACTTTTGTTCGGCGCAGCATAGGCAAATCTGGCTCTTGTGCCATTAAACCCCAATCAATCTCATGGGTGAGATACGAAGACACGGGTTATTGTGTCGTTTGGCATTTCGTATACTAATAAACTAAACAAGTTACCCGTGGTACTATTTTCAAAGATTAAAAAGAGATATAAAGTAATTCTTCAATTATTCTCTGAAAATTGGCCATCAAATAACTGTTGCCTGCGTCTATTAATCATTAAAAATTTAATCGTGTCTTAGTACCAATGTTTGGGAAGTTTTACATCTGTCAATTGTGACACCTGATCTTCAATAGAAGGAAATAAATTCAATCAAATGATTAGATATAAAATATCTGCTTTTTCAATCAATCAAGAATTTCCATCGTCAGTAATCGAAGAATATCGGTTAATGTATTTTTCAGAGAGGCACTAAATGGAAAAGAATATGCAATTTCTTTTCATGTTATTTCTATGTGGTCCCTGTATTAATCTGTCCCTGCTCCATGATGTCGTGATTTTAATTTATTGAGAAAATTTCTGTCCAATCATATAAGAATAATAATTTTTGAAAGACACATATGATAAAGCGAAGATAAGGAGTATGTATTAATTCATTTTTTAATGTAGACATAGCAGATCCGAGTGGTCCTTTGTCAGAATTATCAATTTTTATTTCAACAGTAACTCTTTAGTAGGCCGTGGAAAACAATAAACGATCTTAACATCAGAAACAATTAACGATCTTTCTCTCCCGAGAGTATCGGAAGGCACAGGGTAATGTGTGGAACTCAAAATAAGTTATAACTCAAAATAAGTTAGAAATAATCTAAACCTCTACAAGTCGAATACTTCCTTACAAAATCCGCGTATGTCGAAACCCTCCATAAGTCGAAAACTCTATAACTCGAATTATTTGGCGTCTCCCTTGAAGTTCGACTTACAGAGGTTCTACTGTATGCTTTTGGTGCTTTCAGAATTGTAATATATGTTGAGATCGTTACGAACTTTCAAAAATTTGCCAAAGGAACTTTCAAAAACAACAACAATGTTGTTTTCTCCATCTGGAATGGCATAGTAAAATATATAAAACTGCTCTAACTGTATGACTCCTTTGCATTTCTTTGAAGAGTATACAATTTTTTTTTTTTTTTATTTGGAAAAAAATAAGCTTCCTTTAAGGTGAATATTAAGTATATAATAGGGCTATAATGTAATCTAAAATTCCTGTTATAATATGAAAATCATTAATATGAATCTATAATCTAATCTATCTATCGCATTATAATATAATATAATACGGTTATATTCAAATTTTTTACTTAAATAAATGAGTAATTTTGATTGTTACTTTTTCGTAATTCTCTCCTTTAAAATACCTCTGAATTTTGCATAAATATGGTTTAAATTGTGTTCTAATATATGGTAAAGATATCTCGATTTGAAATTAAGAAAATTTTTTGAAGTGAATTTTATGCTTAGTAATCGTTTAACGTAAGAAATCGTCATATGTCATTTCATAAAAATATGCATTCTATCCCAGAAGTATAAATTGTTACTTCTAAGTTAGTAGAATTTTTAATAAGAAGTAAGAATTTATCTAAGCAATTTATTATAATATATTATTATGCATTATAATTGCAATATTATGCAATTATATTATTATTATATGATTGCATAATATTATTATTATATAATAGATAATAGAATATAATAAAAGCATTTGATGATTCTGAGTATCTTTTTATAATAAGATTTTTTTACATTCACATTAATTTCTATGTTCCGTTTGGTGCCATCTTTCGAACTAAGACAAACAATATAATTACACTTTGTATGACTGTTTTAACTGTTTCTTTGAACACTGTTTCAAAAAACGAGGAGACTCGATGGTGTTTGTGGTGTTCAGCATCTTGACTCATCAGTCGGACTACCTGTTAGGAGTTTTTCGGATTTTCTACTTTACGATAAGCAAATGCGGGACAGTTCCCGGAAAGCACTACCCGCCTTTTTCAGCGACACGGAGCTGAAGTCAGACTTCTACCTACGGGTGCTCAGTCAAAACAGAAACTGCCCCTATCTTCCTTCCTTCCATGAGAGGTACGACAACATTACATTTTGTTCATAAGAGAGTCTTTCAAATATTAACGATAATTTTATTTTACAATGCAATATTTTTTAGGGGGGTTTCTAAAGAAGACAACGAGTCCGTGAAAATTATACATTTAGAACGCTGGACAATAAAAAAATGTATATTTGTTACGAATTCTATATAAATGGTATTAAAATTCATGAGCACTTTTGTATGCGGCTTAGACCAAGCCAACTCTGTTATTTATTTTACTGCAGCCAGCCTAAAATAAATAACAAATAAAATATTTTAAAAATAATTTTATAGATAGTCTTCTATAAAATTATTTTTAAAAGTAACTATGATGATTGGATTTCTTTTAGATGGATGCTGTACAGCGGAAATTGATTTTAAAAAGTTATACTTATTTTCAGGTTTGGTTTGTCGCTCTACTGTCATCCTGTGCAAACTTTAGGCTAAATAGACCGAGACCTACTGTTTAACGTGGATTCCGATCCACCAACAAACATCCATGCCACCGTCATTCGAACATGAATCCTTCGGTACCAACGGCCAGAGCTCTAAGCAGTTGGTCATCAGGCTGCAATATTTTCAGAAGATTGGCCATCTACTATTCTTCTAGAAAAAGGAAATAAATCATTTTTGTCTTCAAATTGAAAGTAATACTGTTGATAAAAGTAATAAGCAAAGTAATACTTTGGATTTTAGATACAGAATTTGAGGAGACTAAATTTATTTCCCACGCCAACATGAAAAATCAAAACACGCAGCTTTTGAATTCTGCAAGCTGGCATGAAACATAACCAGATACTTCAGAATCATGAATTTATTATATACAATTGTCTGTTGACCTTCCATCGGCGCCTCATTTTACCCTGGAAAAAACGTTCGTTTATAGTAATATCTTTTTCTGATGAAATGAATATTTTTTTTAATGTTCTCTATGCCTGAATGGCCGAGTGACTAGCGTTCTGGCACTCGGTACCACAGGTTTCGGGTTCGAGTCCCGGCGGTGCTATGGATGTTTGTAGTGGTTCGGAATCCACTTTAAGCTGTAGGTCCCGGTCTCATATTCTATATATTTTACCGACCTGTTCCATTTAAGGAACATACGGAACATCAGAGCGGCGTCACGATAGCAAGCCCGCTCCGTACAACTTAAATATAAAATAAATAGGTAACAACTAGTACCAAACCGAGAAAATTTAAAATTAATTTGTCTACTTGACTCTGACTGGAAGACTATATAACTTTTCTTTTTTTTTTTTTTTTTTTTTTTTTAAATGAAGATAAGATCCCAACTGAGAACTTGAACGAAAAAACAAAAGAAAAGAAAAAGGAATAGAATGGGAAAAGCACCCAGCAGAACCACCTGCAGGCCGGCTAGCTGCCGTTAAGTGGACTACCGAGCAATCCCGCAAGAGCAGAATTATGCCCAACAACAAAGAATAAAAAAGAGATTTTTTTTTTTTTTTTTTTTTATAGGGAAACACCGTTCCCCCAAAGAAAGAAACAAACAAAAAGAAGAACAACAGTTAAGATCCAATCATATATTCTCTATAGATTGAGTAAACCTCTTTTCAATGATAATGCAAGTCTGGTTTTATTAATTTTTAAGAGCTGACGAATAGATAAGGACTTAAAATTCTTGGGAAAATTTAATTTCCTCTCATTATTCCAATTTGTACAATTATAGATAATATGATTTACGTCCTCAATTTCATCACCACAAGAGCAAGTAGGCGATTTACCAAAAAACCTGTTTTGGTAACTAGATAGAGCACCATGTGAAGTGATTAATTGGTTCAAGTAAAAGTCTCCACTCAGTCTATTTAAACTAGTCTCAGGATAAATTCCATAAAGAAATCGTGCTTTGTCTGAGGTGTTCCACGCAATTTGCCATTCTTTATTTATATCTTTGTTGATAGATTTTTTAATTTGTACTAGAGAATATTTAATGTGTATATCAACTATTTCTTTTTCAGTAGCCTGTTTTGCGCATAGATCCACTGTCTCATTACCAAGGTAGCCTCTGTGGGCTCTTATCCATTCAAAATAAATGACATTTTTGTAAGATTTAATTTTATTTTTTAGTAAAAGAACATAATAATTATCATTTGTAATATTTGAGAGTGCCATTAAAACAGATTTAGAATCCGTAACAATAGTTACGTTATCCAAGTTATTTTTAATAATATAATCCACTGAGCTACTGATTGCCAGTAGCTCAGTAGTAAATACAGTTGCAAAATCACTGGTTCTCTGCAGACTTCTATATATTTCTAGACCATTTTCAAAATGTATAAACGCAAAACCGGTTTTCCCTTCCTTTCTAGAACCATCTGTATAGATGGTGTTTAAGTAGCCGTTAGAAAAGTTGTTCCACATAATATAAGTCATGTCCCAGGGTGGGATATTTAAAGATTTTTTCTCTATATCATCAATTGTAATATCACAATTGTCAATAGAAATAGAACCATTTAGATATTTTAATTTATAAATTTTGAGCAAGTTTTTAAGTTTAATATCTGTAGGAGGAACTCCAGCAAGAACTTGAAGTGCGTCAGTCGCCACAGTTTTATATGTTTTAGTAATGTTTAATAGTGCAATTCTCTGAATTTGTCTTAATTTGATGTCTTGTTTAACATTACCCTTGTACCAAATTTCGTAACCGTATGTTATAATCTTTTCTACAATTTTGTTATAAATATCTTTTTTTACTTGTGGGGTTAAACCCCAAGTAACTCTACATAATCTATTCAATTTTTGTTGTATATTATTTACCTTGTCTTTAACATAGTCTAAATGTGCGTTCCAAGTCATCTTACTATCAAGAATAATACCTAAATATTTAAAGTCCTTTTTATAAGAAATCTTAAAATCGTCAATTTTAATGGTTGGTATGTGAGAAAACTTATTCTTGGACACAAGGGTAAAATTACTTTTTTCAAAGTTTATAAAAGGATCATTTTTTCTAGCCCAGTCTATAATGTATCTCAAAGGTTGCGTAGATTTATTTTTAAATAAATATGTAGCTTTAGCTTGTAAAAACAGAACCACATCATCCGCAAAAGCTTGGATTTTTATACCTTCATCAAATTCAATTTCTAACAAACTACAATTTCTAACGGTCTCATATGACCGTTGGACGTAGAGCTGACAACCCTACCCCGTAAAAAGAAACACGTCTCGAAATCTACCAGTAGGTAGACGGCCTTGGCCCACACTGGGCTGTTGCGCCAATGATGATGATGATTTCTATACAAAGAATGTCAAGAAAATGTCAAAGAATGTCAGAAAGTTGAAATTTAATTTACATTAATTAGAATTTTAAACAGGTACCTTGATGGCTGAGTGGCTAGCACTCGGTACCACGGGTTTCGGGTTCGACTCCCAGCGATGCCATGGATGTTTGTTATGGTTCGGAATGCAATTTAAACCGTAGGTCCCGGTCTAACATGAGCGTTGAGGGGGTAGTGTTACTCGCGTCCGTAGCATATCTTCAAGCTGCACGTGGCCCATGGGTAGTGCTAAATGGGTAACAGCTGTGTAGTCCTTGCTTATGGCATAAATATTAACTGTCTCTGTATTGTCAACTGCATTACAACAACACAACATAATTTTAAGTTATATAACATAAAATACAACCAAATTTTTCTTCACATCTGACCACTAAAAGCGTGATAAAGGTGTTAATGTATTTGGTTTTCTGCTATTACAGAAGGCTGCAAATGAATAACTGATTTTCTGAAAATATTTGTGTTTACAATTATTCTGGAATGTCTTTGGCTATCTTGTGTATCTATTCCCATTGAAAATAAAATAAAACTCTCAAAATATTTTTTTCCAATTTCGGGCCGAGTGGCTAGAGCTCTGGCGCTCAGTACCACAGGTTGCGGGTTCGAGTCCCGGCGATGTCATGGGTGTTTGCAGTGTTTCGGAATCCACTTTAAACTGTAGGTCCCGGTCTGTTTAATCTAAAGTGTGCATAAGATGACCGTAGAGCGGCAAAGCAAACCCATTTCCTATTAAAATGAATAAATGTTTTGAACTAATAGTCAATAAGCTAATCTAGAATTTATAAGAAAAGATATTGTCAGTAACCAATTCTTGAAAGAAATATTGAAGTCTGCTTTTTAGATCACAGATCGAACAAGAAATCAAGTCCATAAACTCGCAGATATATAACGAACACTTTTTTTTTCTAATGCAGCTGGCAAACACTTAGACAGATGTCTTAAGACACAGACGTTACACACTTAACACTATCCAGGAGGTGTCTGTAGATAGAAAATAAGCTCCGGACGCGGAGTAACAATACCCCCGCAACTCTCTACGATCATGTTAGACCTGCAGTTTGAAGGGGATATCGAACCACTACAAACATCCATGGCACCACCGGGACTCGAACGCGAAACCTGTGGTACCCAGCGCCACAGCTCTAACAACTCGGCCATTCACATCCCATGTATAAAGAATATAGATTTGATAAGACTAAGGTCGGGCTCCACCAGATAATTTATTACAAGTAAAAATTTAAGTTTCCACATACATTTGATAAGGAATTATTCATTTTGACTAATTAACAAATGAATAAAATATTTATTTGTATTTTCATTTTATGCTGGTATTTACGTCTCAATTTTAACAAGTTTTATTTTCAGGAAGAAATCTTTGCAAACTAAAAAAAAAAAAAAAAAAAAAAATTTAAATGCGAAATAAATTTCATATTTTTACATACACAGTGTAACAAAAAATAAATAATTGTAACTATATGAACTCGTTCAATAAATCATCATGCAAAAAAAAAAAAAAAACAGACATTTAATTATTGCAAGTTAAATTAAACTCTTTCTGAAATTAAATAGAAAAATTATTGCTAATACTGTAGGAAGTTTAAATGTTGTAATAAAAGATTAACTATTTCCAAACATTGTAATTTTACATGTAATAGTTTAATTTGAAATCAGTTCAAAAATAGCTAATTCGTAGCAGTTATGTAAAATGTAGCAATTATTTTAATTTTAGGCCCTTTCAAGAAGAGGAGGTGCTCAGTACAATTATTTATTTATAACTGGACTATCTAGAACTATTTTGTTTTTAATGCAGTTTTTCACTTTCTAAGTTTAAATAATTTGTTTTGTAAATTTTAAATATAATTTCAGCTTATATAATTCTGAAGTGTTTATTTATTCCAGAACTAATTTTTATATTTTTGTAAATAAATTCTTTGGTAAAAAGGAATTGATTAAATAAACTTTAATCGGTTAAAAAAGCTGAAAAATGTTGCATTAGTTTAAAATCTCAACAATGGATGCAGAATTTGAAACTTGAAATGAACTGGCACAAATTATTTTCGGAATTATATAAAATCGTAGATACTGCAAGATATAGGGTTTCTATTTATGATTCTGAAATTTAAACCGATGGCCGTTTCGGTAAAAAAGCTTACTGATTATGTGGCAATAATCTTCTCCGTCCTTTTTTATTGAAAAAAAATTCTTTCGAATAAATAAAACTTAGTAAATTTTCATGGACGATTCTTATCCCCCTCTAGCTGTGGCGCTCAGTACCACATGTTTCGGGTTCGAGTCCTGACGGTGCCATGGATGTTTGTAGTGGTTCGGATTCCACTTTAAACTGTAGGTCCCTGTCTGTTTAGCCTAAAGTGTGCACAAGATGACCGTAGAGCGACAAACCAAACCAAACCTATATGTTATGAAATCCTATTTTAGTCAATTTAACAATTATTCTTTATCATTATAGTTTTCTTTGCCTTGAGATGTCGTTCAAATAGTGCCTTTCTCTGCATTAAAACCGTATGTACATTCCTTATGTAATATTTCGTTCTCCGTAAGAGGGCGCTCTTTTGTTTATCAAGTGTTTTTCTTCGTGTATAGTTTTCAGTTGAGTAATAAATGTCGTTCAAGAACGTTGTGCCTCTTTCCTTTTCACCCTCATCAACAGATGGTCCGTCTTGCTGCAGAAAAATTCCAGCAAACATATTTTAGATGAGTGGGGAGGTCAACAAAAGCGTTCGTACTCAACAATGTCGAATATTTGGTCAACGGAGCTAAAATAACACGTACTCAACAATTTCGAAAATTTGCTCAACGGAGCTAAAATAACGTACTCAACAATATCGAATATTTGCTCAACGGAGCTAAAATAACAAAGTGCGTAACGACGCATAGTGTGCATAACAAAGTGCGTAACGACCCATTGTGTGCATCATAACAAAGTGCGTAGCATCGCATCTCGTAGCATCGCATCTCTTAGCATCGTACTTAATTGAGGAAGGTCAAAGCCACAACATGGAAGGTCTTCTAAAACACAAGCGAATTGTCAAAGGTAAGCTAACTCGATTAATTACTATAGTAGATAATTTACAAAATCAAGAAAATTCTATTTCTGTTATTGAAATGTATGAAAATGACGTAAATGCTTTAGATAATGAAATAAATAAATTAAATTATGATATTCTTTGTTCTTGTTTAGATAACGAATTTGATAAATATGAACAGGAAATGCATGAACTTTTTGATAAATTATTTTCATTAAAAATTACGTTAAAAGATGAATTAAAGAAACTCAGAAAGAATGGTAATAGTTCTAATGCATGTCAAAATAAAGTTAATACTAATGCAAGCAAAACACTTTCCTCCTTCCCCGAGTTCAAAGTTCATCGCGGGTTAGCGAGCGGGGTTAAAGAGAAACCAGATGTTTCTTCTGACGTTAGGGGGACCATATATAAAAAAGTAAGCAATAATTCTGCGTACTCTTCACAGATCGTAGCTAATATTTGCACTTATTGCAAAAGTTCCTCACACTATGGATTATTTAAGTGCAATAGTTTTTGGAACTCCTAACAAAGAAAAATGGGATACTGTAAAAAATTAAAACTATGCAGTAATTGCTTAACATTCAAATCACATACGATTGATAAATGTCGCGCAAAATTGTGCAAAATCTGTACAAAACCCCACAATACAATTTTATGTTCGAAGGATTCAAATGATTCAAAATCTGATTCACAAACAGAAAATGAACTTCCTTCAATTAGTAGCAATAATGCAATCGTGCCCGC
The DNA here is from genome assembly GCA_021605075.1 of Caerostris darwini. Classification (NCBI taxonomy): domain Eukaryota; kingdom Metazoa; phylum Arthropoda; class Arachnida; order Araneae; family Araneidae; genus Caerostris; species Caerostris darwini. The sequence continues at coordinate 69,450 of BPLQ01003929.1, read as the reverse complement.
CACACAAGCGGTTTTATTGCCTACAGCAATTGTTTATGTCAAAGACATTAATGGCATTTCTCAAAATTGTAGGCTACTTATTGATTCAGCCAGTCAAGGCTCATTCATTAGAGAGAGTTGCGTTAATTCATTACAATTAAATCGCACTAAAGCAAACATAAGCGTAGACGGTTTGAGTTCACGAAAAGTAGGTAGAGTTGCAGGTTCGGTTAAATTACAAACAACATCACAATTTAACAAAAACGCATCTATTACTGTTGATGCATTAATCACGCCTAAAATCACCTGTGACCTTCCTCAATGTCCAGTCGATGCATCTGTTTTGAAAACATTCAAACAATTGCAGTTAGCAGATGTCAACTGTCACCAGCCTGGCCCAATAGATATTCGTTTGGGCGCCGATGTGTTCGGTGAAATTATGCTTAGTGGACATTTAAATGTTTCCGGAATCTCTGCTTCAGAATCAATTTTCGGTTGGGTAATTCTCGGAAAGACAAAAGGCATTTCTCAAACCATTACATCTAATCATGCTAGTTGCAATGCAGTTGAGTTTGAACTTGACAAATTTTGGCAATTAAAGGAAATTTCAAACATAAAGCCTTACACTCAGGAAGAAACAGCTTGTGAAAATCATTTCATACAGACTTTCTCTCGTGATTCAACAGGCAGATTTGCTGTTAAATTTCCATTTCGTAAATCCAGTAATGAACTCACAAACTTGATTCAAGAAGATTTGCGTCTACCAAATGCTTCTTTGAGCATTGATGATGACACGGCAAACACTTTAGGTATCCTGTGGCACCCAGCCTCAGATGTCTTCTCCTTCAAAGTCAACTCATTATTTCTTGAACTCACCTTAACCAAAAACACACTTCTTTCAACAATCGCAAAGACTTTTGACCCTCTTGGATGGTTGTCACCCATCACAATCCAGAGCAAACTACTCACGCAAAAACTGTGGAAATATCAGTTGCAGTGTGGGATGAAATCGTTCCTCCAGGCATTGCAAACGAATGGAAGACATTATCAAAGGACATACTATTTGTCAAAGATTTCAAAATACTTATTTCATGATCCAGACAAAGAAATTCCACCGGATGGGTTTAGTGATGCTTCAGAAAAAGCATATGCAGCAGTAATTTACTGTCATTCTGTGTCAAATACAGGACAAATCAAAGTTCAACTAGTAATAGCCAAAACTAAAGTTGCACCTCTTAAAACCATTTCACTTCCTCGATTGGAATTGTGTGGAGCACTTCTATTAAGTAAATTGATGGACTTTACTTGTAAAGCATTTGACATTCCTATATCACAATCTCATTTTCATACGGATTCCACAATCGTACTTGCCTGGATAGGATCCCATGCCAGCCGATGGAAAACTTTCGTGGCCAACAGAGTGGCGAAAATCCAGACTTTGTCTTCTCCTACCCAGTGGCATCATGTTAGTGGAAATGAAAATCCTGCTGATCTCGCGACCCGTGGTGTGTCATCTTCAGCACTACTTACCTCAGTGTGGTTGTGTGGTCCAGAATTTCTATACAACGAATGTTCTTTCCATCCAGAATCTTCTGTGCCAACATTGAACGATTCTGTGTCGACATTGAACGATCCTGTGCCTGAAGAAAGGTGTTGTGTACAATCAACTATTGCAGCCAATCATTTACCAAATTCAAATGATTTATTTCAGAAATATTCATCTCTTTCCAAACTGAAACGTGCAGCAGCATATTGTTTAAGGTTTGTTAATAATTGCAGAAATTCAAAAGATAAGGTAACTGGTTTTTTAAATACTAGTGAACTTACTAATGCTATAAATGTGTTAATCAAATCAGTTCAATTTATTGTGTTTAATAATGAGATCAATGCATTAAAAATAAATCAAGCATTATCTTGCAGAAGCAAAATTCTGTCTCTAAATCCATTTTTGGATAATTCAGGTATTCTCAGGGTGGGCGGTCGCTTGCGACATGCAAATATCGCATACGGCCACAAACATCCCATCTTACTGCCAAAAGGGCACATTTTAACTGATCTCATTGTTAGACATTATCATGAAATTCTCTTGCATGCTTGTCCACAACTTGTGCAATCTTCAATCCAAGAACAATATTGGATTATAGGTGCTAGAGATGTCATTAGACATTTAATCAAAAAATGTGTAAAATCAACAAAATATCATCTAAAACGTGTTGTTGGTGAAGCTAAATTAACATATGAAGAATTTGAAACCTTTTTATCACAAATAGAGGCTTGTCTTAATTCTAGACCTTTAACAGCAATTTCTAATGATCCAAATGACCTATCAGCGTTAACACCTGGTCACTTCATTATTGGAAGGTCATTGACAAGTATTCCTGAGCCAAATTACATTGAGTCAAAAATCTCATATCTTACCAGATGGCAACCAATTCAAAAAATGGTTCAGCAATTTTGGAAACGTTGGCACAAGGAATATCTATGTCGATTGCAACAAAGAAAAAAATGGCTTTTACCAACTAAAAATTTTCAAATCAATAATCTGTGTCTTATTAAAGATGATAATTTGCCCCCAACTAAATGGAAAATGGGTAGAATAATACAATTACACCCTGGTCTTGATAATATTGTTAGGGTTGTAACCATCAAAACAGCAGATGGCACATTTAAAAGAAATATCACAAAATTATGCATGTTACCAGTTTAAATTTCATTAATGTATGTTAATTGTAGCATTGCATTTATTGTATAATCAGTGTATTTCTATTCAATATTCATTCAACTCTGTTGATTTCATGTATGTATATTAGTATGTAATGTAACACTTTTATATTCATTCATTGTTGAAATGTTATTTCAAGGTGGGCGGCATGTTCAGACCGTAACCGTATGTACATTCCTTATGTAATATTTCGTTCTCCGTAAGAGGGCGCTCTTTTGTTTATCAAGTGTTTTTCTTCATGTATAGTTTTCAGTTGAGTAATAAATGTCGTTCAAGAACGTTGTGCCTCTCACCTTTTTCTTGTCGCTTTTCCAAATTTTCAGGACAGGATTGCCTACCTGCATTAACTGCCACCAGATGGGGCACCTTGCCGCATTTTCCCCCACGCCTTCCACCCAGCCGCAACGTCGAGCCGTCGAAGACAACTTTCAACAACCAGTCACGCCTGGTGTCTCGTTTCTTGCGTGGGCCGCCGCTCATGCTCCATCAGTGATTCCCGATCGCCAAAACATCTGGCAAGATTTCGATCATGATACGGCTGCCAAAACAGTGTATATCCTACAGGAAGTTTCCAGCATCTTCAACATGCTTGGTGGTATAGACAACTAATGTAATTCACCTTTCGAAAAATTTCAAATCATCGCTAAATGTTTCAAATTAACTATTTAATCGTTTTCCAAATTTCAATTGCACCATGCTGTCTTCGGTTTTACCGTTTCTTTTTTTTTTTCAGGTCTAACGTTTCTTTTCATTTCTTTGCCCCGTGGACATGACCAATGCTCACTTCCTTCTTTTGTATAGAATGATGTTTTTCCAATGTCTTTTATGTAACAGATTAGGACAGGCCCTACATGGCATGGTACTCCGTGAACCAGAATTGATGATGATGACCTCTCACCTTTTCACGTACGCCGCTAAATATCCTGCTATGTCCATACAGTGCTCCTGTCCTAGACCTGCTCAGACGGTTTTAGCTAGACTAAGGACTGGCCACATTAAGAGTTTGACCTTCAATGGAGACGAGAAGACATATGCCCTTTGTCATTGTTCGACCATCGCATCTCCCTCTCATCTCATAGATTGTATTGGTGCCACTGTGAGGCAACTGTTGAATGAGGGGAGGACAGTTTACGATCTATTGATGCAACATGATCTACTGGACTTGGTTTAGGATTCTAAATCAAGGGGATAAGCAACAACAACAACAACACCTTTTCACCGTCATCAACAGTAATAGAATGATAAAGTTACAAATTTTAACATGAATGATCCAATACTGAATTATAAGGGAAATAAAGAATTCACCAATTTTGTAACCACAAATATATTTAACATTTAATGAAAAAATAAATATTCTAACAATTATCATACTCAATTTTCAAATTTTAATTTTCTTGCTCTGATTACCAAAAATAATTAGGGTGGTTCTTTTCATAGAAATACTAGTTATATTGGAACCAATTGAATTAGATATATTGCATAACATTTTGCTTTTTTGAAGAGTATTATGATTATTTATTTGTTTCATTTCTATGCTTATTTTTAAGTAAATTTTGCTATGTGGAAATGGTTATTATGTATGTTTTACAATGGCCACATTGTGGTTTAATTAGTACTAATTCTAAAGCAAAGGCAAGAATTCCATTACAAGTGCGTTTTATAATTTTTGGCCTTATAAATTATTTTATTAATGAAATCAAATATAAGAAGTTTATTTTAGGAAATTTAAAAAAAAGTTATTCCAATGATGTGGTCCTTGTCTTAATTGCAATTTAAATGTAGTATTCTATTTGTGAAATGATATCACCATTTAAAAGAATTATTTGTTTTTCTATTTTTTATGATTGTCGTTTACAAATTTAAATATCTTGACAGTCATATTTTACTATGTTTAATTTAAATTTGAGTGATTTCATTTTTTAAATTTCCCTGTCAATTATCACTTCAAACAACAAGCACCTGCTTTTACCAGACTCATGATTTAGCATTCAATTACTTTTCATTATTATGCTGTAATTATATTTATTTGATATTGAGAGTTTCTGAAATTTATCTAAAATTGCTTTAAGTTGAACATATTACCTTTATTTCGGTTTGGTTTTAATTATTATAATAACCCTTCAGAAAATGTTTCATTTTGTTATTCATTTAATTTGTTAATAAAAGTATAAAAATGATATTTTGATTAATAATAGTTCTCAAAAAAAGTATATGCATGCAGACAAACACTTTCTGCTTTTTTCAGCATTGAATTATTGATTTTTACTTGAATGATTAATTCCCTTCTTGTTAATGCTTTATTTAAAATTCTACTGATTTTATTGTAAATTTTATCTTTTATACATATTACACTATATTACATTTACCCCAGTATTAGAATCAACCCAATTTTCTATTCTAATGTTGGTATCATTTTGTTGAAAATAAAATGGTATAAATATGCTTTTTCATTAAATAATTTTAAATGATTACCACTTTTATATTATTTGGGTCAAATCTGAATTGTAACACCTAAACGAAATCCAAGATTTTTGGCAACCTTAAAGACATATGAGGATATTATTTTTTTTTTAATTTGTTACTTTTCATATTTAAATCATTGAGATGTCCTCACTTGATATGCATAAGATTTTAAAGAGATCATTTTTTTTTTTAATTTCTTTGCTAGTTCATCACTTTACATAATATTGGAACCCACTTAATTTCAAATGCTATTATTATTTTGTACCATTAGAGTAACATATTTTATATTTTCATTTTTCTTTTTTTACTTATGTAGTTACTGTTGTCCAATTATAATTTATGTGTATATTTTAGTCAGTTTCTTGACAAATATTTTGCGTTTTATTTTCAGCTCTGTATTTTGTTATTTTAAAGCTACAATAAGATATTTGTTCCATGTTTTGCTTCCTCCAATTCTATTTCATTTTATTATTGTTTACAGCTTTATAAGTTGTTTAATTTATATTTATTTAATTAAATATTATTATAAAATATGGATAATTTCTATATAAAAATGACAGATCTAAAATTAAAATTTATGTGTTATGAAACTGTTGTACGAGTTCAATGTGAAAGTTACCATGATTCCTTTACATATATATTTGAGTTTATATAGTAGGCAACAAATTATTATTTTCCCTGTACATCTTCTTTCCTGTTTTCCACCTGTCTCATGTATGTTATTTAAATTTTTTTTAAGTATGTCATCATATTTATTCTAAAATATTTAAAAATACTATACATGTTTATGAGCTAAATTTTTACCCAGGTTTTAAAATATTCATTTCTGATACCAAAAATTTTTTCCGGCAGTGTTGTATGATGCCCAGAATAGCAAATTGAATTTTGTTGTAGTTCAGTACAATTAGAATTCCAGCACTTCCTACTGTCTTAATTAATTGTTTTATTTACTTTATGATTTCGGATTTCCTAATTTTTCTGTTTAAATTTAAGTATGCTTTGCAGTAAACACACGCTTGCTCTTTATTACTAGTTTTATTCAGAAAAATTTGCAGAGTAAATTTTTTTTGCATGAGCAAAATTTAATATAGATTTCTTCATATATTTTCTGATATTCTTCAATTTAAACAATTAATTGACTGAAATATTCAATTAGGCATTTGTAAGTATATTAAATTAATTTTAAGCATTTTAATTATATTCTGTTAGCAACCGTCAGAATTCTTTTTTATATGTATGAAAAAAAAATATTCTCTAAATCTTAAAATACAATTGATTGAAATTAATGAAATATATAAACAGCCTGCTCTCATATAGAAAAACATGGCGAGAGCGGTTGAACTTTACATTCAATTTTTGTTGGAGACAAAAACCTGTTCATTATAGTCTCTGCGCTAAAAATTTTTATTAGCCATATCTATTCATGGAGCCTTCACTTCTATTACCACTTTATTACTGAAAAACAATAAAAAGCAACCAATGCACTTTGTGTCATATTTTGTTATAAGAAGTAATGATTTATTATATAAATTTGTTCAAATTATTACCTACCAAATCAAATGTATCTGATACACCTGTGCAAAATTATTCTCGACTGCTTTGTATAAAATGCCACTTAATATTAAAAACTTACAATGTTTATACAAACTTACTTTCAAAAATTTATTCTATACAATAATAAATTTGTACAACACAAAATGTGCCTTGATTCTCAAAAATTGTGGTATTTGTTGCTTGTTTTTGTGAAACTTTGTCTTTTTTGAATAGTTTCTTAGAAATTTGTATTTTTAAAAAGTACTTAAAGAAAATTAAATTGTGTAATCATGAACTAAATATAGATATTATTAAAAAATTTTAAATAAATGATAATTTTCAAATATACATTTGCCATTTAACAGGCTACAACAACCAAGAAGCAGTTGCTGATTTTGGTCTTATGTAGGTATGTAAGCTGTAGTAAATCCGGTGAAGTGCATAAAAATTATAAAGAGTGTCAAAATAGTTTTAATAATTTTCATAAAAGTTTTGTTGATAATTATTGTCATATAATTTGTTATAAAATATAAATTAATTTTTAGCATCATAATTTCTCAGGTACTTAACCTCCAAGTATTCTAGAATTAATTTTAAAGGGCTGTAAATAATTGTTTATTGGTATTAAAAATATACATTATTTGTTCATGATTAATATTAAGCTACAAATAAAAATTTCTATTTAACAGCATGAAATCAGAAATATCTCATCAGTTATCAAAATAAGTGTTCATTTTGGCCATGGAAAATATGTACATGTCCATGTTCTCTCTGTTCACTTTTTTTGATGATATTGCATCTACAGACATGGAATAACTGAGGTGAGACAGGTATTCTATATAAGAAAATTAATTGCATCAGTACTTAATAATGTAACTGTCATCTGTTGTCATTGACTTTCGTTCTTTTGAGGAGCTTCATTACAAGAAAAATTTAGTTTAGTCAAAATTAGCAATTCCTTATCAAATGTATGTGTAATTAATAAAATATTTATTTGTATTTTCTTTTTATGCCGGTAGATATGCATCATAGATATTTTAGCAAGTTTTATTTCCAGGAAGAAATCTTTTGAAACTAAAAAAATTTTATAAATGCAAAATAAATTTCATATTTTTGCATACACAGTGTAACAAAAAATAACTATATATCTACATTAACTTGTTGAATATATAATTATGCAAAAGAAAGAACAAACATTTAATTTTGTAAAAAGGCTAAATTAAAGCAAATAAGTGTACTAATAATGGATAGAATAATTTAACAAGAGATGAAACGCAGTTAAAACTTCATCAACCTATAAAAATCATAATTAAATATGGGGAGAATTATGCCCTGTAATCTATTCCGTTTGAAATGTTGTAGAGGAACTTCACATCTTATTCTATTAGGCTAGACTGAAAAGACAAGGGAAAAAACAACTTCATAATCTAAAAATTTTATCTAGATATGAAATCTACACATCTTTAATATTTTACTGTTCCTTACAAGTAGTAAAAGGAACTCATCCAAAAACAGTGTACTTAATTTCAATATAATTTTTTTTTTAAAAATACACTTTGCATAAAAAGGTTGATAAAAAGATCACTACATTGCTAGAAGGTGATAGCTATTTCAAAGATGATTCATTCTTATATACAGGAACAAGATCTAAAACAGATGAAAAATTAATATTTAATAAAGTCATTAAATGTCAATGATAATAAACACACAATTATTTTCAAGAGCACCTATTTGTTCTAAATTTTTGTAAGAAGAAAAGTACCTATTCAACAAAATGGTAAATTGTTATAATTTTTCTGTTACTCTTTATTATGTTTCCAACAAACTTATAAGGTACTGTCAAAAATTAAAGATTCTTGATCTAAACATTTGATTGTGATTGAGAATTACAGTGTGCCGCAAGAGATTATTTCTATACTAGACATACAAGAGACACTATACTAGACACAAAAGACGAAAAGGTGGTGGAAAAATGCATGACCATACCATAGCAACTATTTTGTTGTTAAATGAAGAAATTATATTTTCTTTATGTAAACAAACTGTCAGTATTATTTTGGTATACAATTATATTGCTGTTAAAATGCTTGCAAATTTTTTTTTCTTGATTTAGCAAATTTAATTTTGAGTAAGCCCTGATTAATTTTTATCGATTAAAAAAATATTTCACAATATTTTATAGTTATAAATTATATTTATTTATTAAAAGAATTTAGACATATTTTTTTAAACCTTACATGACTTAAATAATGATAATGATAGATATTTCTTTACTTCTAAAGTATTTTTTTGCAAATGAAGACTCAATTTTATTAATTCTGAATTCATTTTTGCAGTTATTCGATGATTAAGAAAAATTATAATCATCTGATGTTACAAGCGATCCTAAAATCAGGAAAGAGTATCAAACAGTTCTAGATAAGGAATTGAGTAAAAATGTGTTAGATGATGATGATGTGAACCGAAAATGGGAATCTACGAAAAGATCTATTTTATCCACAACTGAAAAGATTTTGAAAAGAGAAAGGGCACCAATCATACAGGATTGGTTTGACAACGAATGCAGAGCTGCAACCGAAAACAAAAATAAAGCATATAAAAAAATGATTAACAGGAAATTCACAAGGAATGCAACTGAGGAATATAAACAGACTCGAAGCAATGAAAAGAGACTACACAAAAGTAAGAAGAAATGTCACAAAGAAAACTTGTTAGAAGAAGTCGAGCGGCTGAAGTCCAGCAATGAAAGCAGAGCTTTCTATAGGGCTGTGAATAAAGAGCACAAAGACTTTAAACCAAAGACCACCCTCTGTAAAGATAAAAACAGAGGAATTATAAGTGAAAAGGAAAAGGTTATTGAGAGATGGGTAGAACATTTCAATCAATTACTTAAAACCGGTACCCAGACTCCATCACAGGTTATAATCGAAGCACCTGCAGAAGAATACGAGGAAGAGGATTTAATTGAAACACCTACTATAGATGAAGTACAAGACATTATTGATAAATTGAAAAACCATAAAGCTGCTGGACCTGATGAAATCCCTTCAGAACTGATAAAATATGGCGGAAAAAAATTGACAAGAATAATTTATGAAATTATAATTTTAATATGGGAGTCAGAGACTGTACCAAAAGAATGGAATCTTGGCATTCTGTGTCCAGTTCATAAAAAAGGAGATGCTTTAAACTGTGAAAACTACAGAGGAATCAGCTTACTCTGTATTGCATATTAAGTCTTCTCAAACATACTTTTTAAACATTTATAACCTATTATGGATAGTCAAATTGGAGATTACCATTGTGGGTTTAGAAAGGGAAGAAGCACAGTTGATCAAATTTTCACACTGAGACAAATTTTAGAAAAAATGTAGGGAATATGGAATGGAGACTCATCATTTGTTTATAGATTTTCGTGCTGCATATGACAGTATCAACCGATCAGTAATGCCTTGTCAGATTTTGCTGTACCAAAAAAATTAATTTCCTGAAGCTCATCTTTACAAATACTCTTTCTATGGTTTGCATACATGGTGAATTGTCGAGGCCTTTTGAGATTGTTAATGGTGTTAGGCAAAGGGATGCTCTTGCATGCCTTCTATTTACAGTGACTTTGGAAAAAGTTATCAGAGATTCTGGTATAAACACAAGGGCCACAATATTTAACAAATCAGTGCAGATTCTGGCTTATGCAGATGACATAGACATCGCCAGATATGAAAGTACATTGAGGGAATCTTTCCTTGTACTGGAGGGGTCTGCTGGAGATGCAGGGCTTACAATAAATGAAGGAAAAACCAAATACATGTTTTGAGGAAAGAGATTATCATTGTGATTTCTTTGAAATCGAGCAACATAGATTTCAAAATGTTAAAAAGTTTACTTAACTGGGATCTGAGATTGAATACATAAATGAAATCAGCCCCGAGATCTGAAAGAGAATTATTGCTACCAATCGCAGCCTATTTGGTCTTAGAAGCCAATTAAGATCCCACTTGATTAAAAGAACTAAAATTTTACTGTATAAAACTCTCATAAGACCAGTGTTAACATAGACATCTGAAACATGGTCACTAACAGCAAGAGAAGAGAAAATGTTGGCAATCTTTGAAAGAAAAATGCTACGAACTATTTTTGGTGGTATCAATGACAATGGAGATTGGCGAAGAAGATACAATTTTGAACTTCACAAACTTTTTAGAGATATTGACATTCTAAAATTTATTAAACTAAACAGAATGAGATGGGCTGGTCATCTCATGAGAATGGAAAGTGATAGTTTGTTTGAGGGTTTTCAATGTAACCCCTTTTGGACAGCGACTACGGGGAAGACCGAAAAAGAGATGGGTCGACTGTTTAGACTCTGATTTTAATGTTATTAAGATAAAAAACTGGAGGTCCACGGCCAGGAGGAGAACAGCCTGGCTGGATCTTTTAAAGAAGGCCAAGGCCCACAACGGACTGTAGAGCCAGTTATGAGTTATTCAATGATTAAGAAAAATTATATTCGCTGTTTCAAAGTAAACATTATTGCGAAATTATATATATTTCCCTCTGGATTTCGAATATGTGGAATTGATTGAATGATTGAAGTGCTTGCATTCTGAAATTATTATTTTTTTGTAATTTAGAAATTTTTGCTAATATATTAGAATTGTATTATATAAATATATTTGTTTGTTTTTCAAAGATTATACGTATATTAAAAATATTAATTATAAAAGAAAATAATCGAAATTAAATTATTCCTTAAAAATTACTAAAATCATTTACGCTCTTTGACATTTTAAAATAAATTTAATTCAGCTGCATTCATTAAATTCGAAAACTAAAAGTTTAAAATAATATATTTATTAACGTAATAAAATTTTCTGTGATTCCTGCAGGACGTAAAGGCAGTTCGAGAACAACTCAACTCCATAATATATTTGAACATTTCCCAAAAAAGCAATGTTTAATATCTTATTACTTTTAATTTTTTTTTTTAAGGGCTTTTGTTATATTACGATAGATTCTGAGAAAATTTGTTAAGTGACATGCCAATTATTATATATTGAAATTATCCTCCAATTAGGAAAAAATGAAAGGCACAAATATTTCGTATGTGAATTAAAATGTACTATATTTCATTTGATGTACGACCTGCAAGATAACAATTAAAATTTGTCATTTTATGTTGTTAAATAATTCATCTTTATTTAGTGACGTTTTTATTTAATATTTAAAATAGAAAATATATTTTATCTTTAAATGTAGTTACTTCATTACAATGAAATGGGATTAAAAATCACGATTTAAATGTATATTATTTTAGTATATCAAAAAATGTTATTCATAATTCCGAATACTTAATATTCTTTTTAATATAACCTTTATTTTTGTTTATAATGATTGTGAGAAATTGTTTGTTGATATCATTATTGAAATACAATCTTATAAATCCTTAAATGTCATAAAGTGTTTTTTATCAATTTTTTTTTTTTTAGGTGCCATAATAAACATATTTATTGTTGTAAGCATAAGTAAATACACATAACAAATTTTAAAAAATTAAATTATTAATTTTGGCATTGTTTTTTTATTACAAAAAAATTGCAAAAAAAAAAAATTTTTAGTAAAAAAAAAAAAAAAAAATTTTTTTTTGAGTAAAACTGAATTATCATACCTAAATAGAATAATTTTTGTTATCTTTTCATGATTTTGTTAAAAATAAAATTTTGTATTCAACAAATTGCACTCATCTGCAAAAATTCAATTGTTCAGATGTAAGTTATTTAGCAAAGTATTAAAAATCTAAATATTATCAGGTATTTTATGTATAAAATTTGTTTCTTTGTGTTGATAAATTTTAGTGTTTATTCAAATTCATATAATTTACACTATTTAAAAATCTGTCATATAGACCTATGCATTTCGATTTTTTTTTCCTGAAAGTAATATTTTTTGCTTCCATGTAAGAAACATTGTCTTGGAATATTATTATTAACATAAATGTGTTCTGCGTGTCAAATATTTTGAAGAAAAGTTATCTCCTTAAAACACAATTTTACTCATGTGACATCTGAATCATAATATTCATTTATTTTTATATATGTTAAAAACTCCTCCTCAGTTTATTTCAGTTTGTTTAATATTTTATATTTTCATTATTCCTCATTTATTATAAATATCTAATATATTTTTTAACACTAAGTGTAAGATCATTCTTGCATTTCTGGAAACATGTATTATTTGAATATCTGCAATATCAACTACAGTATTTATTTTTTTTAGTATATTTAAAAAAGGCAATTACTAAATTTCTGTATATTAAATTTGCGACTTCTTTTCACTTCAGTACATAACTGTTTTGATTTTTGATAAATCAGTCAATGCTGTCTTGGAATTTTTAACAGTTTTTTCCTTTCTGAATTTTTTTGAGCAAACTTCAAAAAAAAATACAATTTAGCAATAAAATAATAAAAATTATCGAAAATGTAATGGAGTGCTAGTTGAGACTAGAAAAATTTATTTTAAATTCCTGCTGGTTATCCAAAATGTAGCTTTGTGCATTAAATAATCATTGAATTTCTTGCTCTGTGTGTGACCCAGATTGATATTCTGCTTCAAGTCTGTGTCTATATTATTCTGTCAGAAGTTTTGTTATAATCGAATTCCAAAAGTAATAGACATTTTTATAAGAAGAAAACAAATAGGTAATAAAGTATACAGTTCTAAGCAAAAGAAATAAAATGATAAAAAAAGATATTTAAATTGCAGAGGAATAAAATTAGTTGTACTGCTTAAAAAGGAGAATGCAAGTCATGCCATATGCTAATATGTGCTGAGTAATACAAAGCACGAAAGTAAAGTCATATAAGACTTAATATTCTTTTTAAAACACAAAATCATTAGCTCATTTTATACTGTTCCTGATTTTCTCTTTCTAAAATTTGAAAATTATAAAAAAGATAGAAAATTTCATTAAAATATTCAATTTTGTATAATTTATACTTCTTTTTTTTAAAAAATAAAACTATTTTTCACAATGGAAGACTCACTTTTATTTGCTCTGAATTCGCTAATGCTGCTACATGATGATTAAAAAAATTATAATCATTTCATATTTCATTATACAATTTTCCTCTGGATTTCGAATATGTGGAATTGATTGAATGATTGAAGTGTAAACATTCTGAAATTATTTTTCTTTTGTATTTCAGAAATTCTTAAAAATGTATTAGATTTTATATAAATATTTTTATTTGGTTTTCAAAGATTATACGTATTTTAAAAATATTAATTAAAAAGTAAATAATCAGAATTAAATTATTGCTTAGAAATTACTAAAATCCTTCACATTCTTTGAAATTTTTAAAATAAATTTAATTCATGCTGTATTCATTAAATTACAAAGGTAAAAGCTTAAAAGTATATATTTATTAACGAAATAAACTTTTATAGGATTTCTGCCGAAAGTAAAAGCAGTTACAGAACAACTCAACTCCATAATATAATTGAACATTTCAAAAACAGAGCAATGCTTGGTATTCTATTACTTTTAATTTTTTGAATATACTGTTACTGCAAAATAAAATTTTAATAATAATCATTACTGTTGTAAGTAATTCATGTTTATTTAGTGACAGTTTTTTGATTGTAATATTTTAAATTGAATAAATTTTATTCCTTTAAATTAAATTACTTTATTATAAGAAATGGTATTATAAATCACATTTAAATGTATATTATTTTAGTATATCAAAAAATGTTATTAATCATTCCGAATGCTTAATATTCTTTTTAATGTAACCTTCATTTTATGTTTATTTATAATGATTACAAAGAAATTATTTATATTATTATTGAAATACAATCTCATAAATCCTTAAACGTTTTTTATCCAATATTTTTTATATGTATGTTATAAACTTATTTTTTTTGTAAGTAAACACGCATAAGCAAAATTAAAAAAATAATTAGATTATTTTCATTTGAATATTGTTAAATTTAGGGGCAGAGGAAACCCATTAATACAAAAAAAACTTTTTGTCATGAATAAAACTAAATTATTATTCCAACAATAAAATAAAATGAATTAGCATGTTCATGAGTTAGTTAGAAAATAAAACTTTTGTATTCCCAATTTACCATTGCAAAAATATCAGTGTAGATGTACTGATTACAAAGGTACCATCTAAAATTTGCTTTACTATGGTGTTGGAAACATTTTCCTTTTTTAAAATTTTTGTACATTTGTTAACATGAATTTTAGAGACATTCATTTTCTTGACTTGAATAATAGATTTTGATAAAAACAGCTACTTTGAATAATAAATTATTAGTTTGGCTTGCTTTTAATTAAAAGTTGTGTTTTTTTCTTGAAATTATTTTAATTGTAAATATTTTTAAAATTATACTTACTAAATTTTATGTTTTTGTTATTGTTGTAGATTTTGTTCATTTTACCACAAAGAAATGTTTTTAAACTGCACTCATCTGCTAAAATTTTTTTTTCAATGGAATTGTTCATTAAGTTTTATTAGCAATAAAAAAAATAAAAATGTTATCTTTCATTTTCTGTATAAAATTTTTCCCATTCAGAACTGTGTTTAAATTTTAGTGTTTATTTTCATATAATTTGTTTAATACTTTTTAAAATTTAAATTTATTCTCTAATTTTTGAATAATTATAGTTAATTTTCTTTAATAAATGTTAATTTTTACTTTTAAAATATTGAAAATTATTATTACAAAATGATTTTGCATAAAAATATTTTGAATCAAATTTTTCTTAACAATACAATTTTATTCTGAAGGTTTTAAATATCTTCTATTAAATTTAAAAATTTATCTTTTATCTGTACAGTTTGTTATAAATGAAATCTTTTGTTTTGAGTATCTTGTTTAGCTATCAATTCTTAGTAGTTCAGTAAAGTAATCTAATGTATATCATTGCTTTTTATGTTATTTTGAAATTGTTTTATCTATTATAAAAGAAACTGAAGTGTGTTTCTTGAAATCCTGAGATTTATAATGAAAACAAGTGATTCAGACGTAAAATATATTTCGACATAGTACATTTTTTTTCGATAACTCCACCAGATTATTCATTTAATAATCAATATTTTAAAATAATTTGCCTTTCTCAGCAATGTAATGTAAAATGAATTTTATTTTATTGAAAATTTTTATCTGTAATGAGGAAATAATGCTGACCAAATTGCTTCTCAAATTTGCTTTCTGATTTCTCCCGCCAGCATTTCAATTGAGGAAATTTATGTATAGAAAACTTTTGATCACATGCTTTCATATACTAAACCTTCCTAGAAGTTTTAATGAAATTTTTATATGTTCACAGTTCCAAAAGTACACTTGTGGTTTTTTACAAATTATTAAAATGTCATTTATTACAATAAATATTTGTTTGGTTATTTATTTGCCCTTTTTTTTTTTGATTCTATTTTCTTCTATTAGATTCTGCTTTGTGTTTTAACTTCTGTGGAAAAATGGCATTGAATACAGAGGAACATAAAGTTACTATATGTAAGTTGTCTATTGAATTTTATTGTACAAAATAAAATATTAATAATAATCATACTGTTGTAGAAATACATTATACCTTTAAAAAAAAACAGATTTGCTGACTTGTAACATTTGTTTTAAGGCATGTTTATAAATTCTATCAAATAAATTACTGATTCCTTTGTAATTAAATCACCTAAACTCAATTTTGAAATAATTATATCAATTAATAAAACGAAAAGTGTAATTTTATATTGTTAAAATATAAAAAAATGTGTTTGCATAACCGAAAGAGTTCAGTGAAAATTTAGAGCATCGTTAAAATCCCTGTAACTCTTTCAAGTATAATTTGTAATGTTTAGCAAAATTAGTTTTATTAAGTCTTGTATCTTATACTTTTCTTTCATGCAATGCTTAATTCCAATTTCTAAATAATTTAAAATACTGTTATAAACAAAATATATGTAGTTGAACAATTTGTACAAATGTAAAGGTGACACAAAACTCTGATATTATTACATCAAAGCATTTATGTTTCTTTCATTTTCTTAAACTTTCTTTTTTACTCATTATGTTTTAAGCTGTAAAACACTTTTTTTAATGGGAGAAATTCCTAGGTTTATATTGAATATTTCCATTTAATGTTACTAATGTGTTCGTGAAGTGTGGTTATTAGAATAATTTCTTTTGTCTACCTAAATGTGTTAATTATATTAACTATCCCAGAATATTTCCTTAGAAGTAGATAACTTTTGATGTAATATAATGCTTTACTATCTTTGAAACCTTTTCCTAATTTTTAGAAATTTTAATATTGCATTTAAGTATTATGCAGATGAATTTCATTCATATTTCTTGACCGGAGCAAAAATTCTTTGGTAAATACAGTCGCACATGATTTATTATACTAGTCTGAAGTTTAAATATTTTTAATTTGTCTTGCAATATGTATGTGTGTACTAGTTAACATTTAAATTATGTAGCAACTTTTCTACATTTTTATTTGACTTTAAAAAAGTCAGAGGAGTGGTATTGAATATTTGAATATTAAAGTAAGTTTTATTTGCACTTATTTTTTTTTATCGATTTTTGTTTTAAGCATAAAAATGTTGAATATTTATACATGTATTATCAAAATTTATAGAGTAAACTAAATCATAGTTTTTTTTTTTTTTTTTTTTTTTTTTTTTTTTTTTTTTTTTTTTAGATGGTTAAAAAGTGTTGTGTTCCATGCTGCAGATCTAATTATGATCCAACAGTTTACATTTCTTTTTAATTCCCCAAAGAGGAAAACAGAAGAAACTTATGGCTTAAGAAAATTAATTGAAAGGATTATTCACAGAGTAAAAATGCTGTTGTTTGCATTAAGCACTTTAGTAAGAAATTTATCACAGAAGACCATGCTGTTCGAGATGATGGATCTGTTCTGTGTAAAAAATCCAAAATTAACTCCTGATGCATACCCATCAATATTTCCAAATCAGCCTGCATATTTATCTAGTGACCCTGTATCAAAAAGAAAAACTCCATCTAAACGAAGAAATGAAATATTAAAAAGGGACGAAAAAAAATTTACTGACTGGTGTTTAAAAGACATCATTAAAACTTTCGATGATTTCTGGAAAGAATTTCCAACCAATCTATCTAAAGAGTGGCTCTTTATAGTGCAAGAAGATGTGTTATTTTATAAACTAAATGTATGTAATGGTCAAGCTCCACGGATTAAAGTGTCATTTAAAGTAGACAGAAATTTAAGTGTGACTGCTTGGCATGGCGAAATAGCATTGAATAATAAAAGTCTTCATATTCTACAAGGAAACAAGTGTGACAGATGGACCAAATTTGATTGCTTATTAAGTACTCTAGGGAATTATGAGGAAAAGAATGTCTGTATTGAAGACAAATTCAACTACATTAAATTTTCTTCAGGATATTAGAAAACAGAAGGAGAAAGAAGAAGGTGAGTATTGTTTTATTATTGATGTTCTAATTGAACAAAATAATAATTTTATTTTGACTAAAATTGCGTATTCCACAAAGTATTTTCTGTTTGCTAGTAAATTTTTTTTGTTATATTTCAGCCTGTAATTTTATCCGTAATTCAAAAATTTCAATTCTGCCTCCTCCTGTTTATCTGAAAAAATTATCTAACCCATTTAATAATAAAAGCAATTTTGACAATAGTAGTCATATATCATATTTAAAGAAAAAGATTGAATTACTTAATAAAAATAAAAAAAATTTTTGCCTTTTACTTGATGAAATAGTTCCCACCGAGGCGAGAAGCGTTGACCAATCACTAGCCTCACTGCGTTCGCCTGAAATCTACCGCTTGAAGTTGCCCAACTTTCAACTCTCAAATGCTTGCGGCGTCATGTGGCTTAGATTGAGTCAATAAGGATCCAATATATTTTACCATGTTTACGACTTGATCTAACTTTTTTTAACTCTTCTTGTGTCTGTTCTCAGCGATATGTCCATCTCTTTTGATGAAATTTTAATAAATGTGGTTCAAAAGTATCCTCATTTATATGATTTGAGCAATGCAGATCATAAAAATAAATTTATGAGGGAGAATGCCTGGCAGCAAATTGGATTTGCCATGGAAAGAAATGGTGAGTAATTATATCTCTGCTTCTGTATAAATTATTAATAGTATTAATGAATATTTTAGGCTTAAAATTATTACATTCATTTTGTGCTTTCATATTCAATGTAAAATCTCTGTAAAATTGTGTCATGTTGTTACATTCAATATAAAATATTTATGAATAATTTTAAATACAATACTCTAAAATAATTGACATAATATTGTTATGCTCTTGTATAGCATCACATGCACGAATGATGTTGTCAAGCTTAAGAATATATTACATAGCGTTATGTATTCATAATAATCATTCGATATACATTTGAATTCATATTCAGTGTATAACCATAAATTTGTGCTGTGCATGTTTTCATGTCTTGTATGTACATAACATTCAATATAAAATCTTTACAAAACAAGCCATAAATGTTTAAATATATTTATCCAAACAATTTATAGTTTTAGTAAGTTATAGTAGTGTGTAAATTGATGCATTGTTTTCAGCTGAAAGTTGTAAGGACAGATTCAAGTATCTAAGAGACAGATACCGAAAAAAAAAAAAATTAATGAATCTGCCCAGTGGGAGTCAGAGCAGAACTAAAAAACCATGGCCATTGTACAGTGCCATGTCATTTCTGGAGCCATACCTCCAAACCAAAAGGTGTACTTCATTCAATTTCAAAGATTTCATAAATCAATAAGTTATAAAGTAATATAAGTATTTATATATTTTGTATTTTATTAGCTCCTGGTCTAATTTATTAACCCATGATGAATCAGATGTTCAACAAGAGTCGTTTGAGAGGTCATTGGTTGAAACTGGTAAGTATTTAATTTTCTGATGCATACACTTTTCTATGTCTATAGAATGTAAACATTTTTAAAGAATATATTTAGTGAACTGTTATTTTAAGTATTGAGTTGTATTTGATTAAGAAACTTATTAGCTTGCATTCACATTTCACTCCAGCATATAAATAAATTTTAAGAAAAAGTCTCCATTTTTCAAAAGTCTGAAGTAGAGGTAAATAATGCAATTATTTGATTTAATGATAATGGTTTCTAAACTGTATTATAAAAGTTGTAATCAAATAATAATGATAATGATAAAAAACACTTGTAATTTGAATAACATCTAAATAAAATTTTGTTGAAAACAAAAAGTTTGAATATATTTTTTAAAAAATTAAGGAAAGAAATGTTTATAATAATAAAGAAAAATTCATAACTTACATCTGTTTCTATTTAAAAGTTCATTTTAATTAAAAATGATAAAGTATTTTTTTTTTTTTTTTTTTTTTTAATCTTTTTCATTTTATTTTACTGTTTCCAGATGTAGAAAATGAAAGTTCAATCATTGAACAAGCACCTCCACCAAGAAAGAAAAGAAAATTAGAAATATACGATAGGGCCTTGGAGAAGGTGTGTGACATTAATGGAATGGACTACATTGGACATTTTATGGAGTTTGCTGGGGGATGCATAAGGAAATATCCAGATGCAAAAAATTTGAAGCCATAGAGGCAATATGTAATATTATAAATAAAAGGAGTAAAGGAATAAAGAAATGTCATTAAAAGGTTTTTATATTTAATTCTAAGTACAACATATGTAAATATGAACAAGCATTGTTTTTAAAACTTATTCCTTCGGTTAAATAATTATTTTTTAAATTTAAAATTCCAGTAAACGGGTCAATACATATTGCTTATTTATATTAACAAAGAATAAATATTTTTAATAAAAATTAGTTTCAAAATTATTCAGCTAGATACAATATATCAATATAAAAAAATGTTGTAAAGAATATTTTTTGTTTATAATTAAAAGTTAAACTGAAATTTTCTTTTATGGAATGAAATCTAATGTAGCTCTTTCATAAGAAATTAACACTTTTTTTTATCTTATCAATTTAATCCTATGAAATTCATATTTAAATTTAAAAAAATATGAGAGCATAAAATATTTTATGTATTACATAAATTATGTAGCAAATCCTTACAATTCCGTTGTAAAAATAATGCATTCATTTCTGTTTTAGTAATGTGCAGATACAAAGGAAAAAACCTGATCAAAGGAGATATTAACCATAATATTTCATATTTTAAAATAATTTTCTTAGAAAATTTGGTATGAATTGATATAAATTTAGCATCTAATAACAAAATCAGATTATACATATTTAGAAGCAATAAACAATGATTTTAACAAAAAATAACAAGATTGCATTGCCTGATTTTATATTTCTCCTGTTTATGCTAACTTTATTTAAAGGAAACTAAAAATAAATTCAGTATGCATGGCCTGTGTCTAACACACGGTGGTCCTGCCACTCTAGCTACCCTACACTGCAGAAATATTCCATAAAATTCTTTTTGTATGCATATTACTACCAATGAGGCCTACCATTTTCAGTGCATATTCCTCCTGTCTCCATGAACCTAATATAGTGTCTCCATCTCGAGAAAGGGTGTCACTAAAGCTAGGAACAATACATCCTCTCTAATTAATCTTTATTCCAGGAAGACAATACCTCCTCTTTAAAGGTGGCATGGCATCATCTGCGAGCTTCAGAAAATTATGCAATCATACTGTAGCTGCAACAGTTGCCTTGCATGTTTCCGAAATCTTGCCGCCATAATACCAAAAGCATTTTCTACGCACCTCCGAGTTCTTGATAAACTGTAGTTAAAAATGCGCCTTTCTTTAGAAAGGGCTGCATTAAATAGTTCTTGAGGGGAAATGCCACGTCACTAACGAAAACAAATGGCATGACCTTCTTCGTTGAAGGCAATGCTGCACCACTTGGAATGTTGATTTTGTTATATTCAATGACTCTGTGTCTATAGACACCACCGTCACTATTATGGCCTTCCAACCCAATATCAACGAGCACAAACTTATAGTCAGCATCCACACAGGCTAGCAAAATAATGCTAAAGCCTCCCTTATAATATCAGATATAACTAAAAAAAAAATGCTAAATTGTGAAAATATATTTCAATTACTTAAAATTAATAGTAAATTATCAAAATTTATAGTCAATTATAGTTACTTTAAATAATTTTGTAATAACTATATAATTAACTTGGATTAATATATTCTTTCCGTCTATTGATCCAATGTAATTTGGAAATTGCCACTTGGAAAAATACTTATTCGTAATAGCCAGCCATTTTTCACTGCTTGGCTTTGCCAAAACAATGGGGTATAATTTATCCCTTAAATCCTCACAAGTCTCTCGGATGATTCGACTTACAGTTGATCTGCCAATTCTAAATGTGTAGGGCAAACTGACCACTGGCCAAGAATCTGAAAAGCACAGTAACGAGAATTATATGTTATACTATTATAAACATTAAAATTATCCATAAATGATGAAACTACTTTGTGTAGTTCAATTAATAATTATTTAATATTCCATAACAGTATTTCTTAATACATATTTTAAGAATTATTTTAACAAAAGTATTTTACACTTAAGTTTTAATGTTTAAGTTCTCTTAACTGTTATATTTGTTTGATATTAAGAATTTCTTAAATTTATCTAAAATTATTTTTATTTGGACATATTCCCTTTTGTTTAATTATTATAATAACCCTTTCAAGATTATTTCATTTTGTTATTCATTTAATTTGTTAATAAAAGAATAAAAATGTTACTTTGAAATTAATAATAGTTCTCAGGAAAAAAAAAAATTATACACATGCAGTCAGAGTTTGTGCTTTTTTTTCAGCATTGAATTATGGATTTTTAATTCAATGTTTGATTCCCTTATTGTTTATGCTTTATTTTAAAATTCTACTGATTTTATTCTAAATTTTATATTTTATACATATTACACTGTGTTACAATAACCCCAATACTAAAATCAAAGTAGAAAAAACACAATTTTCTATTCTAATCTCTGTATCATTTTGTTGAAAGTAAAATGAATAAATATGCTTTTTCATTAAAAATTTTAAAGGATTGCCACTTTTAAATTATTTGGATCAAATCTCAATTGTAACACCTAGAGGAAATCCAATGTTTTAGACACCTAAAGACGTATGAGGTTATTATTATTTTTTTTAAAATTTGTTACTTGACATACTTAAGTATTGAAGATGCCATCACTTGATGTGCATAAGATTTTAAAGAAATCATTTTTATTTTAGTTCTTGGATAGTTCACAACTTTAAATAAGTCACATAATATTGGAACCCACTTAATTTCAAATGGTATTATTATTGTACCATTACAGTAACATATTTTATATTTTCTTTTTTTTACATATGTAGTTACACTTGTCTAAGTATAATTTATGTGTATATTTTTGCCAGTTTCTTGACAAATACTTTGCGTTTTATTTTTAGCTCATTACTTCGTCATTTTAAAGTTACAATAAGATACTTGTTTAATGTTTTTTTCTGCAATTGTATTTCATTTAACTTCTGGTTACTGCTTTAAAAGTTGTTTAACTTATATTTATTTAATTAAAATATTAAAATAAAATATGGATAATTCCTATATAAAAATTAAAAAATGTATATGTTTTGAAACTGTTGCTCGAGTTCAAGGTGAAAGTTGCCATGATCCTTTATTATATAGTATATATAGTAAAGTATAAATATAGTATATATATAAGTGAGTTTATATAGTAAGCAACTGTGATTATTTTCCCTGTACATCTTTCCTCTTTTTATGTATGTTATGTTAATTTTTTTTTTTTTTTTTTTTTTAAGTGTGCATGAAATATATTCTAAAATATCTGAAAATGTTATATATGTTTATGAGCTCCGTTTTTACCCAGGTCTTAAAAGATTTATTTGTGATACTAAATTTTTTCCGATTCTAAATTATACTATGCTGAGGATTATAAGTTGGATTTTATTGTAGTTCAGTATAGATAGAATTTCAATGCTTTCTACGATATTTTTATTTAATTTGTGAATTCAGATTTTTAATTTTTCTATTTAAATTTAAGTATGCTTTGCAGTAAACATGCATTTGCTGTTTATTACTAGTCTTATTCAGAAAATTTGCAGAGTAAATTTTTTTGCAACATTTGCATGAGTAAAATTTAATATATTTCTTCATATATTTTCTGATATTCTTCATTTTAAACACTTAATGTACCAAACTTTTTAATTAGCAATTTGCAAGAATATTAATTTAATGTTAAGCATTTTAGTTATATTCTGTTAATAACAATCATGATCCTTTTTTGTATGTATCAGAAAAAAGATGGTCAAAATCTTAAAATACAATTGATCTAAATTAACAAAAGATACAAACAGCTTCCTCTCACATAGAAAAACAGCATGACAGTGGCTTGACTTTTCAATTTTTGTTGCTGACAAAAGCCAATTTGTTATAGTCCCTATTCTAAGAAGATTTTTATTGCTCATATCTATTCATGAAGCTTCTACTTCTATCACCACTTTATTCCTGACAAACCATAACAACCAATGTACTTTGTATCATATCTTGTTACAAGAAGTAATGTTTTATTATACAAATTAATTCAAAATATTACCTACCAAATCAAACATATCTGGTACACACCTATGCAGAATATTATTTTTAACTGGTTTGTATAAAATGTTACTTAATTTTAAAAACTTAAAATGTTTCGAAAATTTATTCTATACTAGGATAAATTTGTACAACATAAACATGTGCTTTGATTTTCAAAAACTGTGGTATTTGTTGCTTGTTTTAGTGAAACTTTTTTGTCGGCCTATTTTGAACAGTTTTAGAAATTTGTATTTTAAAAAAGCACTTAAAGAAAATTAAACTGAATTGTATAATCCTAAACTATATATATTATTAAAAAATTTTCAATATATATTTCCCATTTAAAGGGCTACAACTACCAAGATGCAGTTGCTGATTTTGGTCTTATGATATGTAAAATGTAGTAAATCCTGTGATGTGCATAAAAATTATGAGAATGTCAATTTTTTTAAAAAATTATTTTAATAAAAGTTTTCTTTGTAATTACTGTCACATAATTTGCTGTAAAATATAAATTAATTTTTAGCATCATAATTTCTCAGGTACTTAACCTCAAAGTATTCTAGAAGTAATTTTAAAAGGCTGTAAATAATTGTCTTCTGATATTAAAAATATACATTATTAGCATACAGTATTTGTTCATGACTAATATTAAGCTACAAATAGAAATTTCTATTAAACGGAATGAAATCAGAAATATCTCAATTATCAAAATAAATGTTCATTGTGGCCATGGAAAATATTTACAAGTCCATGATCTCTCTGTTCACTTTTTTGATGATATAGCATCTACAGACATGGAATAACAGAGGTGAGACAGGTATTCAATATAAGAAAATTAATTGCATCAGCACTTAATAATGTAACTGTCATCTGTTGTTAATGACTTTCGTTCTTTTAAGGAGCTTCATTGTGTGAAAAGTGATTTATAAAAAGAAAAATTATTATATATTTGATAAGGAATTATTAATTATGACTAAATAAATCAAGATAATGTTTATTTTCATTTTTTTTTTTGCTGGTAGATATGCATCGATTTTAACAAGTTTTAATTCCAGAAAGAAATCTTTACAAACTAAAAATTTTTTTAAAATGAGAAATATATTTCATATTTTTGCAAATACAGTGTAACAAAAAATAAATAGCTATATTTATATTAACTCATTCAATAAATCATCCAAAAAAAAAAAAAAAAAAGAAAACATTTAATTATGTAATAAGGCTAAATCAAAGCAAATAAATGTACTAATAATGGATAAAATAATTTATCAAAAGGAAATACAGTTAAAACTTCATGCACATATAAAAATCATAAATAAATGTAGGGAGAATTATGGTCTGTAATCCATTCAGTTTTAAATGTTGCAGAGAAACTTCACATCTTATTCTATTAGGCTAGACTAAAAACACACACACAGAAAAAAAACCCGAAAAACATCATAATCTTAAAATTTTCTCTAAATGAGAGATCTACACATATTTAATATTTTACTGTTCCGAACATGTAGTAAAAGGAACACATCCAAAAACAGTGTACGCAATTTCAATATAGTTTTTGTTTAAAAAAATTCACTTTTAATTTTGAGGACATTTTGCACAAGAAGGTTGACAAAAAGATCATTACATTGCTAGAAGATGATAGCTATTTTAAAGATAACTCATTCTTATACAAAGGAACAATATTTACACAGATGAAAAATTTAAATTTAATCAAGTTATTAAATATTAATGATAATAAACACTTTTTTCAAAAGCATCTTTTTGTTGTAAATTTTTTGTAAGAAGAGAAGTTACTGTTCAACAAAATGGAAAATAATTATAATTTTTCTGCTACTCTTTCTTATGTTTAGAATTTAGAATTTTTGTGATTGAGAATTATACAGTTTGCCGCAAGAGAAAAATTTCTATACTAGACAGACACAAGAGACAAACTATACTAGACATATAAGAGAAAAAAAAAGTAATTGAAAAAAGCATGACACTACCATAATAACTATTTTGTTATTAAATAAAGAAATTATGTTTTCCTTACGTAAACAAACTGTCAGTGATATTTTAGTATACAGTTATGTTACAGTAGTTACTCTTAAAATGCTTACAAATTTTGGTTCTTGATTTAGCAAATTTAATTATGAGTAAACCGCTGATTAATTTATATCAATTAAAAACATATTTCACAATATTTTATAGTTATAATTTATTATATTTATTTATTAAAAGAATTTAGACATTTTTTTTTTTACCTTCCATGACTTAAATAATGATAATGCTAGATAATTCTTTACTTTTAAAATACTTTTCGCAATGGAAGACTCACTTTTATTTGCTCTGAACTCGCTAATGCTGCTACATGATGATTAAAACAAATTATAATCATTTCATATTTTATTATTCAATTTCGCTCTGGATATCAAATATGTGGAATTGATTGAATGATTGAAGTGTATGCATTCTGAAATTATTTTTCTTTTGTATTTCAGAAATTCTTAAAAATGTATTAGAATTGTTATATAAATATTTTTATTTGGTTTTCAAAGATTATACGTATTTTAAAAATATTAATTAAAAAGTGAATAATCGGAATTAAATTATTGCTTAGAAATTACTAAAATCCTTCACATTCTTTGAAATTTTAAAATAAATTTAATTCATGCTGTATTCATTAAATTGCAAAGGTAAAAGCTTAAAAGTATATATTTATTAACGAAATAAACTTTTATAGGATTTCTGCCGAAAGTAAAAGCAGTTACAGAACAACTCAACTCCATAATATAATTGAACATTTCGAAAACAGAGCAATGCTTGGTATAAAATTTTTTTTGAAGCACTAATATACTATGTACAATACTAAATTTTTCAAATTTGTTTATGTTGTTAAGTAATTCATGTTTATTTAGTGACGTTTTTTATTGAATATTTAAAATAGGAATTTTTTTATAACCTCTAAATTAAGTTACTTTATTATAAGAAAATGGTATTAAAAATCACGATTTAAATGTATATTATTTTAGTATATCAAAAAATGTTATTCATCATTCCGAATACTTAATATTCTTTTTAATGTAACCTTTATTTTATGTTTATTTATAATGATTACAAGAAATTGTTTATATTATTATTGAAATACAATCTCATAAATCCTTAAACGTCTTTTATCCAATTTTTTTTATAGGTATCGTTATAAACTTTATTTTTTTAAGTGTAAGTAAACACGCATAAGCAAAATTAAAATAATAATAATAATAATTAGATTATTAATTTGAACATTGTTATTAATTTAGGGGCACAGGAAACCCATTAATACAAAAAAAAAAAAATTCTGTGTCATGAATAAAACTAAATTAATATTTCCAACAATAAAATAATATGAATTAGCATGTTCGTGAGTAGTTAGAAAATAAAACGTATAATTTACCATTGCAAATATATCAGTGTAGCTGTACTGATTACAAAGGTGTACCATCTAAAATTTGCAAGTATAGTGTTGGAACATGTTTCCTTTTAAAATCATATTGTACATTTGTTAACATCGAATTTTAGAGACCACAATTATTTTAACTTGAATAATAGATTTATGATATGCTGCTTTGTAATAAATTATCCAGTTGTGGCTTCCTAATGTTAATTACAAACATGTTTTTGGAAATTATTTTAGTTGTAACTGTTTTGTGTGTGTTGATTATACATACTAAATTTTAATGTTTTTTGTTATCTGTTTCAGATTTTGTTCATTTTACCACAAAGAAATGTTTAATAAACTGCACTCATCTGCTAAAATTCAAGGAATTGTTCATGTAAGTTATTTAGCAATAAAAAAAAAAAACCTAAATGTTATCTTTCATTTTATGTATAAAATTTTTACCCAACTCCACAGAACTGTGTTGATAAATTTTAGTGTTTATTCAAATTCATATAATTTGTCTATACTATTTTAAAATCTGTCATTTTTCTCTATATATTTTGAACATTTATAGTTTTTCTCTTTAATGTAATATTTTGAGTGAAATTCTAATTTTAAAAGCATTGTCTTGTAAAATTATTATTAACATAAATGTTTTCTGCATCTAAAATATTTTGAAGCAAATTTTTCTTAAAGAACAATTTTATTCATGCGGCATCTGAATCGAAATATTCATTTATTATGTAAAGGTTAAAAAATACATCTGAATTTATTTCAGTTTGTTTAATATTTTGTTTTTTCATTATTCCTCATTTATTATAAATATTCTATAATATATTTTTTTTTACACTAAGTGTAAGATCATTCTTGCTTATCTGTAAACATGTATTGTTTGAATATCTGCAATATTAATTCCAGTATTTATTGTTTTCCAGTATATTTTAAAAAGGCAATCACTAAATTTGTGTATATTAAATTTTAGACTTCTTTTCTCTTCATTACAGGATTGTTTTGATTTTTGATAAATTACTCAATGCTGTCTTAGAATTAAAAACAGTTCCTTTCTGAATTTTACCCTAATACACAAGTCAAAAATAAAATGCAATTTAGCAATAAAATAATAAAAATTATCGAAAATGTAATGGAGTGCTAGTTGTGACTAGAAAAATTTATTTTAAATTCCTGCGCGTTATCCAAAATATAGCTTGTGCATTAAATAATCATTGAACTTCTTGCTCTGTGTGTGACCCAGATTGATATTCTGCTTCAAGTCTGTGTCTATATTTTTCTGTCAGAAGTTTTGTTATAATCAAATTCCAAAGGTAATACATTTTTATTATAAGAAGAAATATATAAAAAAGAAGAGAATAAATAGGTAATAAAATATACAGTTCTAAGTGAAAAGAAATAAATGATAAAAAAACTATTTGAATTGCCAATGAAAAGAATTAGCTATACTGCTAAAAAAGGGGAATGCAAGTCATGTCATATGCTAATGTGTGCTGAGTGATACAAAAAACATATTCCTGTTTCAGATACCACTATATCCAATTCTGCAGGAGGTTGGATAGAAATAACTTTTACTTTAGCTTCTTCTGTTGATGACAATGAAAAACCACAGTGTACAGTAAAACCACATTTTTGTATATTAATCGCAATTACATTTTGCCAAGCTTTGTCAACCATTCTGAAGGCTTGCAATACATCTGTAATAAAACTCTTTTCTTCCATATTATCCAACATGTTCTGACCACTTCTTTCTGATATAATGACTTGAAGTTTTTAATGATGCCTTGATCCATAGGCTGTAATTTTTATGTGGTATTGGCAGGCAGATATTGGATTTTAACTGCTTTCATTTGTGGAATATCATTATGTGCCATAAAATTATCAATGAATAATAGAATTTTTCTTTAGACATTCTCTTGTCAATATTTATGAGCCAGTTTTTGAAAATTCCAGAAGTCATCCATGCTTTTGTATTAGCTTCATATTTCAAAGGTAGCGATTTACATCTTGAAAACGAAGTTTTCTTAGCTTTTCCGATGACTAATGGCGAGAGTTTTTCTGCGCCCGACATGTTTAATGCGAGCAAAATAGTCAAACGCCCCTTGCTATGCTTCCTACCATGGCATTGATCATTATTAAAAATTAGTCTTATCAGGAAGACCTTTAAAAAACAGTCCTTTTTTGTTAGCATTGAAGATATTGTCAGGGTCATAACCATGTAACAAGCCTTGCAATTCGCTTTTCCATTTGTCACGGGTTTCAATGTTGACACTTGCACTTTCTCCACAAACTTTCTTGAAAACAAGTTCATGTCTTCTTTTGAACTTTTCTAGCCATCTCTTACTGGCCCTGAAATTAGCCAGTTCCAGTGATTTAGAGTACATTTCAGCTTTTTCTTGTAACAGTGGTCCACTGACACTGATGTTTTGGTTCCGTCACTGCTTAAACCATTTAAGTAAGCACTCCTCCAAGCTGGGAAATTCCTCAATTTGTTGTGTTTTGCAGGACAAATTTTGACCGTTTTCAATTTTTTCCATGATGTCCGATTCGTTTTTTATTATTGTTGACAGAGTATTCATTGGTAGGCCAAATTGTTCAGCAACGTCTTTCTTCTTTTGACAACTCTTCACAGCTTCAAGTACTTCAAACTTTTCAGCGAGAGTCAAAGTTTTCAGTTTACGTTTCACAGCACTCATTTTTTAATAATATTATTATACGTAAGAAAAACTTTAAACGGTTGTTAAAACAGATGTGTATTGCAATAAAACCAAACTACTTCTGATATTTTTGCAATCGACAACAAAAGATTTGCTTTGCTAGAGTTCAAATGAAATCAGTAGCAATAAAAAAAATATTTCATAGAATTGGTTATTCTATTTACTTGTATACTCATACATTGTTTTCTAAGAAACAATGATGTGCTTTGTCCCCAAATCCTTATAGTCAGTAACTTGGTTTTCTTCGAGCTATAGAGGTAATTAGTTTCAAATGATCGAGTTGGTAAAGGTTGTAAACACGATTGTAAAATCAAACATTGTTAATGTTCGAGATACAGAGGTCCAATTTTTTTTTATTTTTTGAGTTACGGAGGGAAAATATAAAATATATACCAAAATGGCTTGTGGGGATTGACTAATTATTTCGACAGATAGAGGGTTGAAATTTCGAGTAATATAAGTTTTGGGGCTTGAAGAGAAAGGAACAAAAAAAATTTTTGACTAATCACGGTTCGACTTAAAGAGGCTCTACTGTATTATTTTTTACATTTTTCATTTGTATGTTCATAATTTTTTATGTATTTTGAAATATGTTTGAAATGGTTTAAGTCCAATTCATTTAAATGGCATTAAATTTTAATAATAAAGTAACAAATTTTTATATATCTTTTGAACTTGCATAGTTACATTTCTCCATTGATAAGTTTTTTCAATATTTCCAATTTTTTGAGGACTATTTATAGCTTATCATTGACTGATAAATATTTCTCTTTTGTTTAACTTTCAACCAAATTATGCAATTCCATTTATTTATTGATTAGTGATACTTCTTTCAAAGATTATCCCATGTGTATTAATTTGAGTAATTTAAATAATTACGAGATTACTTTTAATGAAAAATAGCTAAAACTTAAAAGGAATTTTATTCTCATTGTGAGTCTTAATTTTCTCTTTAGGCATTTCTTGGTTATTGATTGATATTTTTTATTTCATTCACAGTGATAGTTTTTTGTTTCATTCTAATAATGTTACATATGTGTCACAGTATGATCAATATGCTAATTCCAGAAAAAAAATAGATATAATATATTTGGAGAGTTTTTATTAATTTCTTTCTGTTCTTTCATACTTTTATATAAAAAGTGATTTTATTAACCGTGTTTTTCTTGAAATAGAATGATAAAGTCACAAATTTTAGCATGAATGGTCAAAGACTGAATTATAAGAAAAATAAAGAATTCAGCAATTTTCAACCACAAATGTATTTAGCATTTAATGAAAAAATAAATTGATCATGAAAATAAATATTCAGCCAATTACCATAATCAATTTTAAAATGATAATTATTTAAATTTTTTTTGTGTTGACTACCAAAAATAATTAGGGTGGTTCTTTTCATAGAAATGCTAGTTGTCTTGGAACCAATTAAGTTATATACATTACATAACATTTTCCTTTTTTTAAACAATTTTGATTACTAATTTATTTTATATTTATGATTGTTTTTAAGTAAATTTTAGGTACTTACTTATTAACGGTACCTTGGCGACAGTTGCGCCAATAAAGATCACACGCACCAACTGCAGCTACAGATTTGGTGGTTTTTAAGTAGTGCCAATCTAGACTTAAAATTTTTGTTCCAAATAATAAAATGTATAAAATACTACATTTAAAATCAAAACGCTTTCAAAAAATTTTTGTTCCAAATAATAAAATATATAAAACACTTCATTTAAAATCAAAATGCTTTCAAAATTCAAAACATTTTCATCAATTTCCACAATGCAATCTGGTCCACCTACCTTCTTTTTTGGTTTATTCTTCATATCCAAGACACATAATTCACGCATGTAATTGTTCCAATCTATAACAGTTTTATCCGATAAATCAAGTTGCTTTTCACAAAATTTAATTGACGTCAACTCCTCGCACCAGCAGTATATGAATCTCAAAGCTGTACAAAATGGAATTCTGCTTCCCTCAAACCAGTTGTCTTTTCTAAGTCCCACATGATAAGCACACTGACTGAAATTGCATTTCCAAAACTTACATTTACCAAAATAAAGTTTCATGTCATGGGACTTGGGACATTTTCGTTTTTTTGGTAAAATATTTCGCTCCTGAAAAAATAAAATTGCATCTTGTTCTGTTTCAGGCAAATCCCAAATACGCATTTTCGTAGCACTAAAAAAATGGCGTCAAAAATCAGCAAGTCTGCAGCTGTTGTATTGGCGACACTTAAAAACCGCCAAGTCTGTCGCCATGGTACCGTTAATACGCAAGTACCAAATTTTATTATATGTAAATATGTATTATGTATATTCTACAATGACCACATTGATTTTTAATTAATACTAATCATACTTTATAATTAATACCACAGCAAAGCCAAGAATTCAATTTTAAACATGTTTTGCAATTTTTGTCCTTATAACTTATTTTATTAATAAAATCAAATATAATAAGGGCCTGAATGGCCAGTGTCTAGCGCTCAGTGCCACAGGTTTCGGGTTCGAGTCCCGGCGGTGCCATGGATGTTTGTAGTGGTTCGGAATCCACTTTAAGCCATAGGTCCCTGTCTCCTATGACTGTAAGAGCATCACAGAGCAGAAGTCAGACTTCTACCTACAGGGTGCTCCATCAGAACAGAAACTGCACTCCTCTTCCCTCCTTCCTTGAGGGTCACGACGACGACGACGACAACAACAACAAATCAAACATAAAAAGTTTATTTTAGGAAATTTAAAAAAAAGTTATTCCAGTGATGTGGTCCTTGTCTTAATTGCAATATAAATGTAGAATTCTATTTGTGAAATCATATCACCATTTAAAAGAATTATATGTTTTTCTATTTTTTATGATTATAGTTTACAAATTTAAATATCTTAACAGTCATAATTTACCATGTTCAGTTTAAAACTGAGTAATTTCATTTTTTAAATTTCTCTGTCAATTATCACCTCAAACAACATTCACCTGCTTTTACCAAACTCTGACTGTGGCATTCAATTACTTTTCAATATTATGCTGTAATATTCTAACATTTCATGGCATTCTCTTAACTATTATATTTGTTTGACATTGTGAATTTTTTAAAATTTATCTAAAATTATTTTTATTTGGTCATATTAACTTTATTTTGCTTTTGTTTTAATTATTATAATATCCCTTTAAAAATTGTTTCATTTTGTTATTCATTTAATTTGTTAATAATAAAAATATTTTGAAATTAATAACAATTTTCAAAAAAAAAAAATTAAACCCATGCAGTCAGTCTTTCTGCTTTTTTCCAGCATTGAATTATTGGTTTTTAATTGAATGATTGATTCCTATCTTGTTTATTCTTTATTTTAAAGTTCCACTGATTTTATTCTAAATTTTATCCTTTATACATATTACATACACTGCGTTACAATTGCCCCAATATTAGAGTCAAAGTAGAAATAACACGTTTTTCTGTTTTAATCTTTGTATCATTTTGTTGAAAGTAAAATATATAAATATGCTTTATCATTAAATACTTTTAAAGGATTACCACTTTTAAATGATTTTGATCAAATCTGAATATTAACACCTTGAGGAAATCCATCATTTTAGACACCTAAAGACGTATGAGATTATTATTATTTTTTTAAATTTACTTGATATATTTATGTATTGTAGATGTCATCACTTGATGTGCATAAGATTTTAAAGAAATCATTTTTTTATTTCTTTGATAGTTCATCACTTTAAATAAGTCTTGGAACCCACTTAATTTCAAATAGTATTATTATTATGTACCATTACAGTAACATATTTTATATTTTCATGCTTTTCTTTTTTTACATATGTAGTTACAGTTGATCAATTATAATTTAACTGTACATTTTTGTCATTTTGAGTTTTATTTTCAGCTCAGTACTTCGTCATTTTAAAGTTACAATAAGATATTTATTCCATGTTTTGCTTCCTCCAATTCTATTTCATTTAATTACTGGTTTTAGCTCTGAAATATGTTTAATTTATGTGTATTTAATTTAAATATTAATGTAAAATATGGATAATTTTTATATAAAAAATTAGATCTAAAATTAAAATTTATGTGTTATGAAACTTTTGCGTAAGTTCAAGATGAAAGTTACCATGATTCCTTTATATATGCATTTGAGTTTACGTAGTTGGCAACAATGGTTATTTTCCCTGTACATTCATTTTTCCTGTTTTTGTGTATGTATGTTATGTTTTTTTTTTTTTGAAAGTATGTTATCAAATAAATTTAAAATATCTAAAAATGTTTTACATGTTTATGAGCTGAATTTTTTTTTTTTTTTTAAGATTTTAAAAGATTTATTTGTGATATCAAAATTTTTTCTGGCTCTGTATTGTAAGATGCTGAGTATTATAAGCTGGATTTTGTTGTAGTTCAGTATAAATAGAATTTTAGTGCTTCCTACTATCTTAATTAATTGTTTTATTTACTTTATGAATTTGAATTTCTTAATTTTTCTGTTTAAATTTAAGTATACTTTGCAGTAAACACACATTTGCTCTTCATTATTAGTTTTATAATAAGAATTTGCAGAGTACATTGATTTTTGCAAAATTTGCATAAGTAAAATTTAATATAAATTTCTTCATATATTTTCTGATATTCATTTTAAACACTTAATTTATTGAACTGTTCAATTAGGCATTTGTAAGAATATTAATTAAATGTTAAGCATTTTGGTTCTTTTCTGTTAATAACAATCATGATCCTTTTTTATATGCTGATGAGAAAAAAGATGGTCTAAATGAAGGGAGGCCAGTCAGCAGGCCGCATGCACTCCGCTTTGAATATATTTGCTGCCCGTGAGATTTGTCACGCTTTTACAAAAATATTTATTTTATGGTGGCAAAAGTAAAACCAATACATTAAAAAAATACAATATGTGTGCATCTATATATTCAAAATTAACTGTTGAACTTTGATTTTAAAATAATATTTATGCGAATTTATGACAGATAGTGCCTGTTTTATTGAAATGTTTACGGTTAGGAGTTTGCAGAATAATTAAATAATATTCTGCGAACTCATGATGCACACGCCTCTTGGAACATCTAATATAACAAGTTCTATGTTTCACTTTAAGTGACCTCGGTGATCATCCCTAGATACGCAGAGTTGATTGTTGATAGCAGAGCAAATCAGACTCTCAGTTGAAGTTGTTAGCGCTTTGGGTTCAACTTACACCTGTAAATAATTTTTTTTCTAAAATTAAATTGACCAAATACAAAACATGCTCAAACATAAAGGACGCTGACCTGCAACACCAATTAAGATGTGCAAATACTCAAATTGAGATCGATTTACAAAAGCTAAGTAAAAGAGTGTAGAAACAAATATTGCACTAGCAAAATAAATATTTTTTATTGATTTCATTTTTTTTATTTCATTCATATTTATATATTTTTTATATTTAATTTTTAGTGTTATATATTTTTTTACAATGCGTGTTTTGTATCATTATTGTTATATTATCTATGTTTACATGAAAGAATAATAGTAAACACAAAAATAATAACTCATTATGTTTCAATTTTTCCTTCCAAAAAATGTCTGTAGTGGTATAAATCTTAATATGGTGATAAATAATTTTATATGTGGCCCGAGGAGTTACGATGCATTTCCAAAGTGGCCCGCAAGATCATTTGTGTTCGCCAGTCCTGATCTAAATCTTAAAATACAATAGATTGAAATTAACAAAAGATATAAAGAGCTTGCTCTCACATAGAAAAACATGATGAAAGTGGCTGGACTTTACATTCAATTTTTGTTGATAACAAAATGCAGGTTTGTTGTAGTCTCTACTCTAAGAAAATTTTTATTGGCCATATCTATTCATGCAGCCTTCATTTCTATCACCATTTTATTCCTGATGAACAATTAAAAGCAGCCAATACACTTTGTCATATCTTGTTATAAAAAGTAAGAATTTATTATACAAATTTATTCAAAATATTACCTACCAAATCAAACACACACCTATGCAAAATAATTATTCTCAACTGGTTTGTATAAAATGTCACTTAATTTTAAAAACTTAATATGTTTCTAAAATTTACTCTATACAGGGATAAATTTGTGCAACGCAAACATGCACTTTGATTTTCAAAAATTGCGGTGTTTGTTGCTTGTTTTTGGGAAACTTTTTTTTGTCTGCCTGTTTTGAATAGTTTCTTAGAAATTTGTATTTTTAAAAAGCATTTAAAGAAAAGTAAATTGAATTTCATAATCATAAACTAAATATATTATTAAAAAATTTTCAAATAAATTAATAAAATAAATAAATTGTTTTCAAATATACATTTTCCATTTAACAGACTACAACAACCAAGAAGCAGTTGCTGATTTTGTTCTTATAAACAGCATGAAATCAGAAATATCTCAATTATCAAAATAATTGTTCATTGTGGCAATGGAAAATATTTATATATCCATGTTCACTATGTTCACTTTTTTTGTTGATACGGACATCTTTTGTTGCATCTATGGACATGGAATAACTCTGGTGAGGCAAGTATTCAATATAAGAAAATGAATTGCATCAGTACGTAATAATGTTACTGGCATCTGTTGTCGCTGACTTTTTTTCTTTCGAAAAGCTTCATTGTTTATATGTGATCTATATGAGAAAAAAATTTAGGTTTACACTTACATTTGATAAGGAACTATTAATTATGATTTGTTAACAATTATGTTAACAGTAATGTTTATTTGTAGTTTCATTTTATGTTGGCAGACATTCATAGAGTTTAACATGTTTTACTTCCAGGAAGAAATATTTCCATACTAAGAATATTGTTAAATTGTGAAATATACTTATATTTTTGAATACATGGAGTAGCAAAAAATAAATAAGTTTATATATATTATTTCGTTCAATAAATCATCATGCGAAAAAAAAATTGAATATGAAATAAGGCTAAATCAAAGCAAAAGTACCATTAATTAACATTATTCATAGAAAGATTAACTGTATTTAAAACATAATAAATAAAAAGTAAACATAGGGAGACTTATTTTCTGTAGTCCATTCAGTTTGACATGTGGTATAGAAACTTCATATTCTTTTCAGCTAGAATGAAAAAACAAATCAAAAAATATTTTTCGTAATCTGAATTTTATATCTAATGTAGAAATCTACTTATCTTTAATATTTTACTTTATACAACATCTATAAAAATGAACTCATCTAAACACAATGTAAATAAATACTTTCAACATAATTTAAAAAAACTTCACTTTAAATTTTGAGAACATTCTTCATAACACAGTTGAGAAAAAGATCAATTCATTGCTAGAAGATGATATCTATTTTAAAATGATTCGTTCTTTTTCAAAGGGACTATATTTAATATAGATGAAAAATTAACATTTAATAAAGTCATTAAATGTCAATGAGAATAAACATACAATTATTTTCATCAGCCCCTTGCTGTTATAAATTATTGTAAGAAGTGTAGTTACTGTTTAACAAAATGGGAAATTATAATTTTTCTGTTATTCTGTTTTATGATTCTAATAGATTTATAAGGTACTGTTGGAAAATAAAATTAGTGTTGTAAAGATTTGTGAGATTGAAAATTACGCCGATTGCCTCAAGAGATTCTTTCTATACTAGACTCATAAGAGACAAAAAAGTGGATGACAAATGCATAAAAAAATTATCGAATGCCTATTAAATATATTATTCATTACAAACTTCATATTGCAGAACTTCCTACCCCTGCAAAATTTGGTTCTCTCACCTCACCCACAATTGACATAGTCATCATTAAAAATACAGCTGCAGCTTAGAAATTTGTATTCTATATGCATAACTCATATGTAATTGCTTGGTGAATATTTTAAAAATATAAATAAAATATTTAAATTTTTAAAAGTATTTAAATTTAATAAAGTATTTAAACAAATTATACTGAATTGATGGTCAACCACCAAAAAAAATAATATATAAAGAAAAAATATATAAAAGTCTTTTCGATATGTTTGCATCATCCGAATTGCATTTTTTAAGGGTTTTTTCCACACATCAGCCCGGAATTAGGTCTTCTAGCCGCTATCAGTTAGGAAGGTAAAGGTAGAACATCGGTGGGTTTTATGCATACCACAAACAGACCACCGACGCATGTTGAGGGGAAGACGGTACCTCCTTGTTTAGGGTACTTAAGTCATTAGGGTCAAAACTTACCCTATTTGAGTGGTGCATGGGAGAAAACCATGAAAAACCTCACCAATGCTGTCTGACTATAGATGCGATATGCTCCATACACATTTTCACAAACATCATATCTGCTCGTTTTTGAAACAATGATAACAATAATGCAGCAAGAGATTTCCAACCGCAGTCCTCCTAATGCACAGGTTGCCATTGAGCTATACTAGTCAAGCATGCAGTAGAATAAATTAATTATAAAAATAAATAAAAAATTCATCAATGATAGAATTTATTATTTAAACATTTTAATGAAGTTTATATTTTTACACCCATTAGCACATTTGCACATTCTTAGTCCCTATACATAGAATTAAGCAGCTCAGAAGTCGTTATTTACACTAATAGGAGAGTATTGCGAAAATAATGACGTCTTCAGGTGAATAAATGATGGAGCCAATAGGTGCAAGGTCGGGGTTGTAAGAGGCAGACCAAAGAGCTATGATCTGAATTTTCTTTTCGCCAATATCAGCCCCAGCACTTAAAAGATAAAGACAAATTTAAACAAACAACGTAAAATGCATAAAAACAAACAAAAAGTATTTACTATCAATAAAATAAATAAACATATAATTAAAAGTCTGTTTCATAGCTTTTGTAGCTATGAAACGTAGCTTAAAAATGTTACGTTGAGTTTGTAAACATTTTTTAATTTAATTTTTTTTTAATTTTATATATATATATATATAATTATTTATTCATTTTTAAGGCTGCACATCTATTGTAGACTCTCTTACTAAATTTGTAAATTTAATTTCTTTTTCTATTTAAATTCTAGAATTAAAAAAAAAAAGTCAATTTTCAGCAATATATTGAATAGGGTATTTTTTCTATACCCGATTAATTTTCATGAAAAAAAATGTAACCTTTCTTTATGTGATTTATTTAAAAATTTAGAAATATTTTAGAACTGGTTGCACTGGTATTTAGCCAACTTTTAAAAAGAAAATTTAGAAATAAATGAAAATTGTGTCAATGATTCGTCAACAAAATGCGTCGTTACATAAAGGAGCAGCATAACATGGTGTCCGTCTTACCTTAAGCCCGATGACTACACGGACATCTGCATATGTAAGTGGCAAATTTTTGTTCGTGAACTATATTTGAGTATATATAGTCAATACTATATTATATATAGTCTGGCACTCGATACCACAGGTTTCGGGTTCTAGTTCCGGCGGTGCCATGGATGTTTGTGGTTCGGAATCCACTTTAAACCGTAGGTCCCGGTCTGACACGACCGTAGAGAGTTGCGGGGGTATTGTTACTCCGCGTCAGTAGCATATCTTCAAGATACATGCACCCCCTGGGTAGTGCTAAGTGAGTAACGTCGTCCCTTACTTATATGACATAAAAAACCCAGCTGCTTAAGTATTTGCTAGCTGCATTAAGAAAAAACTATATTTGAGAGACCCACATGGTCAGCAATAGTTGGTGTTATTACAGGGAATGGATTTGGGCTGGTGAACCGAGCATCTGCATTATTTCTGAGATGTTGGGACTCATATATTTTTTTATTTATTAATTGTTATTGCGGTATATTATACATATATTATAATGATTAATGCTTATTTGAAAACACTTGTGTAATATAATATTAATTGCAGGACGTATTTTTAACTATTTGGATTGTAAATATTAATAGATACATTTTATTTTTTTATTTAAAATCAGGAAATTTGCTTTGGACTTATTTAATGTGTATGTGTTTTCTTCTCCAACATGCGTAAGTCGCTGAAGAAGGCATTCGAACCTGTAGGTTTATTTCGCGAAATGGGTTATTGTGGATTTTGAGGTATATTATTGAAAGGGTTGTTGCGTATTTGTAGTGTTTAATGACTGTTTTGGGGAGTCGGTTTAGTCTAGGGGTGGCCAACCCCAAATGATCTTGCAGGCCACTTTGGACATGCATCATAACTCCGCGGGCCGCATATTAAACTATATATCCCCATATTAGATTTAAACCCACTATAGACATTTTTTTTTTGGAGTGAAAAATTGAAACATAATGAGTTATTATTTTTATGTTTACTATTATTCTTATATGTAAACATACTGTATATATTGCAAATCGATCTCAATTTGGGTATTTGTACATCGTAATTGGTGTTGCGTCCGTCATGTTTGAGCGTGTTTTGTGTCTGGTCAATTTCATTTTAGAAAAAAACGATTCGCAGGTAGGAGTTGAACTAAAAGCGCTAACAACTTCAACTAAGAGTCTGGTTTGTTCTGCTATTCAACAGTCAACTGTGCGTATCTAGGTATGGTAACTGCGTCACTGAGGTCACTTAAAGTGAAATCTGTTATATTAGATGTTCCAAGATGCGAGCTCCTCATTAGTTCGCAGAATATAATTTAATTATTCTGCGAACTCATAACTTTAAACGTATTAATTAAACAGGCAATATCTGTCATATATTCGCCCGAATATTTTTTTAAAATCAATGTTTATTTTTTCTCATAATTTCGGCAGTTAATTTTTGAATATATAGATGCACAAATAATGTTTTTTTTTTATACATTGGTTTTCACTACTTTGGGCATTATAAAATAAATATATTTTGTGAAAGTGTGATTAAATCTCACGGGCCTGAAAAATATTCAAGGCGGGCGCGAGTCGGACCTGGTTTCGGGTGTTCTTTCTAGATTCGATTTATTGTTATAAGAGTTTAAAGCTTAAAGTCTTAAACAGCACCACAATTTTCTTCAGAAAAATCGAAAAACTCCCATTAGACAATGTTACTATCTATGCGAGATTTTTATACACGTTGTCAAACTCGCCTTTGAATCTCTTCATTTCTGTAAAGAGTGTCAGCAATGGAAGCCTAAAGCAGATTCGAACCTCAGCCCTACAGCACTCTAAGCCAGCAAGCTGTCACAAAGCCACAAATGGATCAAAAAATACTTGATGAATTTGTTATTGTGTTTATTATTTCGATTTAATAACATTCGCTTGTTTCAAATATTAAAATTGAAATATTAGTATATAATATAATATTAAAGTTTTCCCCACTAAAAAAATCACATTTTTTTTGTAAGTAATATAAATTATTACTTGTTTGGCATGATTATGATCAACTAAGTGTAAATTATTTTATTTTTCTTAACTGATAATGTAAAAATTTCACATGCATTTTTTGGTTCAAATTTTTGGAATAAAAAAAAAATATATTTTTTAATTTCAGAAATACCATCAGCATTTACACAGTCCCATTTCTTCAATATTAAAAAAAGTAATTTAGGAGAAATGAAAGAAATCACGAAAATAAAGAAAATTAAGAAGAAATTAAAATACCCTGATAGTCTTGAGATATTCAAGAAGTATCCAAAATTAAAGATGAGATACGAGTGAATAATTTTAATAAACTGGGGCGAAAATTCAAGTCGCATGAGCTTGAGTAATAAGCCATTGTGCCAAATTTTATCAAAGGCTTTGGCTACGTCCACAAATAATATTCCCGTAGATTTACGATTGATAAAGCCATCATGGATCAGCTCGCTAACACGTAAGAGCTGGTGAGAAGTGCTAAGTTGAGTTCTGAACCCAAATTGCTCAGGAATGAGGATGTTATGGTTTGTGCAGTGCTGATCCAGGCGTTTAAGAATCGTATATTCGAATATTTTACTCACACCACTGAGTAGTGAGATTGGAATGTAATTTTGGGGATAGGCCCTATTGCTATTGGGTTTTGGAATAGGAATTACTACGGCAGTTTTCCAGCTCTGAGGAAAATAACACTTATCGATTAAGAAATTAATCAGATAAGTGATCAGTATCACATAAGTATATAGAAGCGATTTGAGCATGACATTACTAATGCGATCAAACCCAGGAGACTTATTCGGTTTAATTTTCCTAATAAATTCACAGACTTCCGCTGGACTGACCTTACTGATATCATTTACGTGTGGTTGTTGAAGGAAGTCTGCTACTGTGGTGTTAGTACGACTGAAGAAACTAGGATCTTCAACGTCGTGGTTAGTTTCAAACTGAAGTTGTAGGCTATCAGCTAAAAGCTCGGCTTTCTCCTCGGGTGCGTAAGCAGAAGATCCGTTGGAGCGTATTAGTGGTGGTATGTTGGTAAATGGTTTACGCAACAAAGACGTTCGTCTAAATAGTGTTGTTTGAGGCGTCATGGCCTCTATGGTATGTTCCCATCGTTGCTGAGAGAATTTCTTAGTCATCAATCTTACTATTGCCATTTGTCTGTAATAATCGGCTCTGGCGTTTGGATCCCTAGACTCTTGCCAGAACCGACGTAGTGCGTTTTTATACTTGATTTCATTTTTAAGCTCGCTTGGAAACCTAACAGGTGGAGGTTTAAATCTAGGTTTAGATGAGTCACTAAGAGCTCCTTGCAATGTGAGCTCCAAGTCAGAAATGAATCGATCGACATCAGCGGGTTCGCTTAAATGTAAAGGTGGGGGGGCTTAGTGCTTAGCCCATAGCTAAAGTCCTCCCAATTAGTCAAAAGCTGGTCTGGACCTTTCAATGATTCTACGCTGGTTTCAAAGGTAAACAAAACAGGGAGGTGATCAGAATTGAGTTCGTTAATCACCTCGACTTCACAATTAAAAGGAATAAATTTAAAAATAATGCGGTAATCAAGGACATTTCCCGCACGGTAACTAATAATATTAAATCTAGTTGGTCTGGGGTGGGGGCCCACGACTTTCAATCCTCTTTGTAATTTCAGATACTTGTTCAATTTAAAACCATTTTGGTTTGAACGTCTGAAATTCCAACTAGAGTGGAAAGCGTTCAGGTTGCCAGCTAAAATCACATTAGGTCTAGATTTCAGGATCCTGTCTATGTCCTCCACCCGGTATCCACCTGGGTTGTGAGGTGCGACGTAAGTCGAAGCGATGATGATGGGGGGAAAATTATTGAGATTAATTTGAATCATGGCTACCTCGGCGCAATTAAGGCGCGGAGCAGGTAGTTCATGGTGCCTGATGCTACTTTTAACATAAATGCAGGTGCCTCCGCTTACATTAGAATTTTGGTTGATTCTATCAAAACGATAGAATCGATAATTTGCGATCAGTGGGGTCTCTCCAGGTCTTAATTTAGTTTCCTGGACCAAAAGAACATCAAGGTTATACTCATAAGTAAATTCTCTTACCTCGTTGATTTTGGAACGCAATCCATTTGCATTCCAGGTGGCAATCCTGAGAAGTTCCAAATTGGCCCTGTTGAACATTTCTCCTCTAAGTTGGGGCAGGACATCACGGAAAGGGTCCATGCCTTGCTGGATATACACGATGTTCTTCAGCGTATCTTTGGCGAATATCAGGTTGACAGTGCCCTCAGTTCCAGCATTCCCAAAGAGTCAGTTACAAACAAACAAACATACAGGCGAAACTAATAATAGTGTGTTAAAAAGTAAGAGTTAAAAACTTTGTGCTTAGCGGAACCAATAGGGAGACAAATCTAGGAAAGTAGGCGGGACGGAGGAGGGGTCAATGAACAAAACAGACTTGGCTGAATGAGAACTTGGCGTCCCCAGTGATAACATTTACCTATTTAACGAACCAATTGAATGGGTAAACGAAGTTAAATATTTAGGTCTCATCATTGATTAAAAATTAATTTTCCATAGCCATATCACTTACATCAAAAATAAATGCTGGAATAAAATTCATCTCAGTCTCCCTTTAATTGGTAAATATTCAGCCCTATCACTTCAAAATAAAGTTCTACTTTACAAACAGGTCATCCGCCCAATTCTTACTTATGCTGCACCTATTTGAAGACTTGCTTGTAAAACTAATAAATACAAAATTCAAGTACTACAAAACAAAATTCTTCGTATAATCACTGGGGCCCCCTGGTTGATCAGAAACGACGTTATTCATAATGATCTCAGAATTGCTACAATAGATAACTATATTACTGATCTCTCCAGAAACTTCTTCCTTGGCTTGAGAAACCATAATAATAACCTAATCAAAGCACAACTATTTTTTGCACACAACGAAGGAAAACATAAATATCCTTTTTCAACTACAAAATGATCAGCAGACCTGCGCCCACCATAAAGATATTTTTTCTTTCTTAGAACTCCTGGATTTCCCACGTTTTCCTTGATTCATATTTGTTCACACGCTCATGTGTCTGTTCATCTATTACAAGTCATTACGGGTCTTCATATTTTTATTATCCATCCTTCATTTACATAATATTTTTAATTGCTG
Organism: Caerostris darwini; assembly: GCA_021605075.1. Lineage (NCBI taxonomy): Eukaryota > Metazoa > Arthropoda > Arachnida > Araneae > Araneidae > Caerostris > Caerostris darwini. The sequence goes on along the minus strand of BPLQ01003929.1, from coordinate 24,595 downwards.
TTTCTCACATCCTACTTTTAATTTGATTTTGAGTAGATGTGCGCTTCGCACGCAGGTACTCGACTTGCATTCAATCTAAGTAAGAACTTGGCGTTTCTACTTTTATTCTTTTTATTATTTTACTTTTATTTCAGTCTCGTTCAAATAACTACAGCTACATTAGAACTACTTTTTCTCTTGTAATAAAAGGACTCGGAACAAAAAAATTTATCAAAAAATGAATATATATATAAAAAAAAAATACCAGAACTTTGGTTCTGAGATCGGCCTTTTTTGGGAGGGGGGGAGGTATTAATCTTTGCTTTTCATTCATATTACAGATCCCACACGTTCAGCATATCAAAATTATTATATCATTCTACAATAGTTTTATGGTATCGACAACTAGTCCCTAATTGTACCGAATTTTAACTTAAAATTCTTTTAATTTTAATTTTAATTTTTTATCGTACTTTTATTTATTTTTAGTACTTTTTAATTTTAGAGTACCAAATATTAAATTTTTGAAACTTTATCCTGTATCTTATACTAACATTAAGCAGCCTATTAAAATTGAATTTACATATATAAATTAAGATGAGGAGGTTAAGGGGTCTATCCATTGGTACTCCGTAATCGGTACGCCAGTTGCCAGCTTTCTCTTGTAATTGTATTTTTTCTCGTAATTGTAATTGTATTTTATTTATCGAAACTCAGAATTTTAGTTCTCAACCTCACTAGTTAAATTTAATTAATTAATATAAAAAACACTTTATATATTCTTTTAATTTGAACGTAATAGTAAACAATTTCCAGAGTATAAATCAGAAATAGTGCATAACTCTCAAAATGTAAATTTATCAAAATTGGCAAGTTCAAAGTTCTCAAGTGATTCTAGCATGGTTTCTATAATGTTCTATCAGAATTGGATATTGCTTTTGAAAATTCAATTGTTAAAAATTGTTATTTAAGTAAAGTTGAAAATTTTATGTACTTAAAATCTTTACACGAAGGGCAATCATATAATTGTGTTTGTATTCAGATTTACACGGGAAAAAAATACTAGTAAAATAAATATTTTTTAATGATTTTTTTTTTATTTCGTTTATATTTATATATTTTTTATATTTCATTTTTCGTGTTATATATTTCTTTACAATGTGCGCTTAGTATCATTATTATCAATGTGGGTTCCTGTCCACTGTGGGGTTCCAGGCAATGAGAAAGCCGACTTCCTGGCTAAATCGCACAAAAAATATCTCGTCCTATACCCTTCCACTGTATCAAAAATCTCATCAAAAGATCAATTAAAGTCCGCTCTCAAGAAGACCTCTATATCCGTGTTTCCTAAAAGCCCTGGAAGAATGCTATCCCAAATCTATGTAATGGTCCAAGGCGTAGAGCGGTCGCTCATTTCCGACTAGCCACTGGACATGACTGCCTGCGAAAACATCTTTACAGTCTCAAAATTGTTCCTTCCCCGAGCTCTGGACAGGCTATGGACTCCACGCATCTACTTCACTGTCCTGCTCTGAGCAAGGCTTTTCTCGCCGAGCGATATTGGGAGGCTAGAGATGTGTTAGATTAATGAACTCTGTTGCAGCAGGTTTTGTTGTTTTCTCTGTTCTTTTTTATTTTTCGTTGTTCTGTAACTGTTCATAATCTGCCATTGGAAATAAAAAAAAATAAAAAATTTAAAAAATATTATCGATGTTTACATGTATGGATAATAGTAAATACAAAAATAATAACTCATTATGTTTCAATTTTTTACTTCAAAAAATGTCTACAGTGCGTCTAAATCTAATATGGGGATATATAATTTTATATGCTGCCCGCGGAGTTATTTTGCATTTCCAAAGTGGCCCGTAAGATCATTTGGGTTGGCCATCCCAGCTCTAAGAGGACGACGACGATTTGACGTTTACGAAGCACTTTGGCTGCGTAGCAGTCGTTAGCTTCTACCTGTGGTTGAACCATTGGTGAGATGATGAATGCATTGCAAAGACGTAAGCGGTGACGGCTAATAGAAATCTTTGCCCAAAAGTAAGATAAAGATTCATCATCATTGGCTCCAACAGCCATTATGGTGAGCCAAGGTAAGGCCGTCTGCTTGTTGGCAGATTTCGAAACATGAGAGGCCTTTTTTTTTTTTTTTACGGGGTAGGATTGTCAGCCCTACGCCCAAGACTTAATCATTGACCTACGGCCAAGACTTAGACGCAGTCATGTTAGACTGGGACCTGCAGTTTAAAGTGGATTCGAACCACTACAAACATCCATGGCATCGCCAGGACTCGAACCCGAACCTGTGGTTCCGAGCGTCAGAGCGCTAGCCACTCGGCCATTCAGGCCCAAGATAAAGATTAAAATAGAAAAAATGTTTTTTTTTATTATTAAATTATTTTTAAATAAAGAAAAAATATTAAAATTAATTAAATGTTAATCAAAAACAGGAAACGAATATTCAGTAAGAGGGGTTAATAGAATAAAAAACAAATAGAAAAATAAATAATAATAAAATAAAAGTGAATAGTAAAATTCGCGAGTATAGAAAAGAATTGCAAAAATAAGTTTGGAGGAACCGAATTAAAATGATTGAGTATAAACAACTTGAAGTGAGGGAAGAAAAACTACGATTGCTAGTTGGGAGAAAGATCAACAGATGAAAACGAGGTCAGTGCCATTGAATGGTGGATGAAACTGAATTCGACGTGCACTATCTGGTAATAAAAGTAAAAACCATATCAACACTAATATAACGATTGAAGTACATGCTACAAATCTTTTATCGTTCTTCAGAGCCCTTCCACATGTCTAAACATTCGACATTATATGGAAAGGAGAGGTTTTATATTTGAAAATGTGATCCTTAATGATGAAAGACAGTTTATCGGAGTACCTTGTTGATGATGAAAAAATGAATACATTTTTTGGAGCTGAATATTTATGGCATATACAAAGTAGAATGCTACTAAAGTGGATGAAAATTTATTCGTTTCTCCAGCAATCTTAGGTTAACGTTAATGAGCAAAATAAAACAAAGTGATGCGAGAGTTACTGCGCTATTATTTTTATCTCGTGATGAAATTAACTCATTTGTTTTATCAATTTGTCACAATCACTTTGGGAGTTGTATTCAATATGTATTGAAAATAAAAATGAAACATTTTCTATAACTGGTTTTTATTGATAATTTGAAATTCAATAAAGGAATATACGCTATAAACAGGGCCGGATTTTCCTATAGGCTAATTAGGCTTCAGCCTGGGGCCTCAAGATCAAGAGGGGCCTACATTTAAATTGTTAGCAAAATTAGAATTACACTATTCTAAAAACAGTAAACATTAAAACACTGAATCGAAAATAAGGAGAAATTCTACACATTTGACTAATAAACAAACATAAAAATTTATTGGTTAGGATCAACGCGTTTGACTCATTAGGTCTGTTCGTTTGTATATACTAGATTGCACCAAAGTATAGTTCATTACTAAGCCGTGGTTTGCTCTTGTATAAATTAAGTGCAGATTCGTGTAGATTGGTCAAATATTTTGTTCTAGATTATAATCTAAGAATGAGTAAAAGTTTTGAAAGTGGAGCTTGCAAAAGCAAGAAAAAGAAGCTACAAGAGTATGAGGCAAAAAAGTAACACCGATTACTGCTTACATGCATGTGCCAACTAGTACTACTGAATTGGAAGCAATGCAGCACGTTGTATGTGAGGACACGGCCGTTGCATTAACTCAAAGTGAAAATATGGAACTAATTCAAGAGCAACTTACTGAACACGAATATACAAATGAGCCACAAGAAAATAATACGAATATTCAGAATATTTTTCAGGCACCTAATGAGAAACACCATGTTCAAGATGTTGCAAATTTAGATAGTGATGTCAAATATATGTCTACTGTAACAGATGTTGGGCTTGTGGACAAATTTATCACAAAATGATGTATCATATTGGGTAGAGAAGGGCCCTTCTCAAGTTCAGTATCACCGTGAAACATTTTTAAATTCTAAGCGAGAATATAAGAATCAGTCCAGATTTTGTACAAAAGCAATTTTTAGGTGAAAGGGCCTCATGTGGTATAGCCTAGGGCCTCTTTTCATCTAAATCCGTCCTTAGGCTATAAGGCTTTATTGGAAAGAAAACATATCGGTATTGAAAGATAATTTCGTTGTAGTTGAACAAAGATTTCTTGGATAAGGAAATAAATTAAAAGGAAATAATATTTTATTCAATGAATATACACTACTGGCCATTAAAATTGCTACACCAAAAAGGCGACATGCTAGACGTGAAATTTAAACGACAGGAAGAAGGTGCTGTGATATGCAAATGATTAGCTTTTCTGCGCATTCAGGCAAAGCAGTGCCGGTAACGACACCTACAATGTGTTTAAATGAGGAAATTATTCAGCCGGGTTTTCATACACAAATTGAATTTGAACGTTGTTCCTAGTGAAAAGTTGTTGTGATACCTCGTGTAAGAAGCAGAAATGCGTACCAGCACATTTCTGACTTTGATAAAGGTCGGATTGTAGGGTACCGGGATTGCGGTTTATCGTATCACAGTATTGCTGTTCGCGTCGGCCGAGATCCAATGACTGTTAGCAGAATATGGAATCGATAGGTTCAGGACGGTAATACTTTACACCGTGCTGGATCTCACCGCCGCCTATCACTAACAACCGAGAAGAGAAGCATGTTACCCTCATAACCAGGGCCGGATTTTCCTATAGGCTAACTAGGCTTCAACTTAGAGCCTCAAGATCAAGAGGGGCCTACATTCAAATTGTTAGCAAAATTAAAAGTACACTATTCTAAAAACAGTAAACCCTAAAACATTGAATCGAAAATAAGGAGAAATTCTACACATTTGACAAATAAACAAACAAAATGTATTGGTTAAGATCAACGTGTTTGGCTCATTAGGTCTGTTCGTTTGTATACACTAGATTGCACTAAAGTATAGTTCATACGTTCACTGATTGCTATGGCAAATATTGACATGCCTTATGCTACTAAGCTCTGGTTTGTTCTTGCATAAATAAAGTGCAGATTGGTCAAATATTTTGTTCTAGATTATAATCTAAGAATGAGTAAAAGATTTGAAAGTGGAGCTTGCAAAAGCAAGAAAAAGAATCTACAAGGGTATAAGGCAAAAAAGCCAACACCGATTACTGCTTACATGTATGTGCCAACTAGTACTACTCAATTGGAAGCAATGCAGCACGTTGTATGTGAGGACACGGCCGTTGCATTATGTGGTGTTGCTCATTACTTTAAAACCTTAAATTAAACAAAAAACCCTATCCTGGAAACAATTAGCTACTCCGTTTACCCAACACACACATTAACCATTTTAAAATCCGCAATAACCCATATTAAAAATTATACCTACAAGTTCGCATTTCCTCAGAGAATTATATAAGTTGGAAAAGGAAACACACATGAAATAATACACAGAAAAAATTCATAATTTTAAATATAAACAAAATTGTATTTATTAATATTTACAAAAGTTAAGCTTGAATTAAAATCATTCAATTAACATTATCAAGCAAAGGTATAATTCGGATAATGCATTAATAAAAATATATTTTATACACAATTTCACTAATACAAAACAATGTTTACTAATTAAAATAATAAGGGGTTCGTCTCTACAAATCAGTACTTGCAACAGATATGGAAGAGGAGCACTACTTTTTTTCTTCAAAATGACAGTTCAGTAATAATAAGCATTAAGTCACTTACATCAGTTGATACTTTTTAGTCGGGTAGCATGTAATCCTTGTACACATCATGTCGCATGGATTGTGCAATTTTCTTTTTCTAATGACGCTACTGCCAGGGGATCTCCAGCTAATTCGTTGAGACAGATAGAAGCATGAACGGGAAGCCAGTCACTCCGATTCACCGTTCAAACACCCATCTCTCCTTTCACACTGGACATGGTACGCCCGTCCCAGCCTCGATCACCTTACAGTATTCATTTTTATTTTAGCCTCCTTGCTTCCAGCTCCGGAGAACAGTTCTCTCCTAGTCTCTTTTTTTTTCTCTCCCCCTAACGATGTCCATCACCTCCATTTTATAGTTCATTTTAAGTGCGGGGGGGGCGGTTGTCGACACCATATCAGAGTCTACATCCGTTTCGTAGACGCACCCCCGTCCATAAATCCAAATCCCCGTCTTGATAAACAGATCTCTTGACCATCTGGCCCGAAGTTTTTTATGACCCCTGCCAATTAAAACACTTCCCAGAGATATCCCCTTCACCACAGCTGTGGCAAATGAGCTGCACCCACCGGAAACGGGTCATTCCGTTGGACATATCGGATTCCCGTCCGGTCAGGTGTAGAGACCAACAAACCCCTTCCAAGAGACGCACAAAGAATATAGCATAACATATGAATTATGCAATAATTATGCAAAATTTTATCTTAATTAAAAAAATATTTACAAAAGTATATTGCTCATATTGACACAACAAATATCCAACCACCCGGGATAAAAAGAAAAAATTCATAGAATTTTCTTTTTTTTTTTAACAAATTTCCCAGGGAGGCAACCATAAATACAAAAACATTGCATTTTCTTTAGATTATATTTATATAGACATCCAATACACACAGGTACAATGAAACTGCAAAAATGTGTTTTATACGAACAGAAAGAAAAAATATATACTGACCCTCAGTTTTCCTTAGGAAAAAAAACCAAAAACAATTGTGCCCGAGAACCAATTTTAATATATATGCTACGAAAAAACAATGATCCCAGTTAAAAAAAAAAAAAAAAATTTCTCATACAGAAAAACATTCCGTTGGCTCCCACAACAAAAAATACAAAAAAAAATCTAACAGTCTTACCCAGTTTCTCTAAAATGTAGGAAAAACCACGCTGACAAAATATTGCATAGTCTTACGGAGATTTTCGATACGAAACCAAATAATAACAATAATATTACTACTAATATTAATAATAATAAACCCTAACACATGAATAATCTACAATCATACATAAAAACTAACCTCCCTATTCTCTAGTTCAAAACCTCTTCATATTGCAAAATCCCAAGACAAAACTCTTCTTGAATCTCCCCTATTTGGCTATTACCTATTTTGTACTATTTCGAGCGGTTCAAGAAGTACCCTCTCTATTCAAGATCGGGATAAAATAAAAATAAACTTAAATAAAAGTGCCGAAAAAATATAATAACACCAAGTTGTAAAAAGAGAAGATGGATCCATATTTTACATTGAATAGCATCTTTGAGAAAATAAATTATTTCACAAAACCCATAGCATTCCGCGGTCTCAAATTATATCTATGAGATACGGCTACTTGAGCGGAAGAAGAGTTAAGAGGAGAATGGTTATTGACTACCTTAGGGGGTAACTCACGTACCCCAGGACTGTGGTTTTTTCTTACCAGGACCTCTTCAGGATAACCCCAATTCTGATACGGTCTACAAAAGGGAGGGAACTGATTTAGTATTTCATTATCAGCGTTATCGTGAGTGTCATCGGTGTTTTGACTGTTTGAAAGATTTACTGATTGTTCGTCTAAACTTACGTCAGGGAAAATCTCTCTCACTGCGACTTTAACCAACCTGTTTAGATGAACTCTTTGCTTATTTACGTGTTGTATTTCGAACATCACGGGGGAAAACTGTTTTATGACTCTAAAAGGACCATCATTTAATTTAGTCAACTTCTTTGAGGTATGAATTCTTATTTTTGGTGTGTGTAAGTATACTAGATCTCCGACCGCAATTTGTTTTGACTTAAGTAACTCAATTTGGTATTTCCAACTTCCTCAGCTGATTTTTCTAGATGTTGTTTTACTAAGGCGAAAGAAGATTGAAGCCTATTAACCAGTTGAGTTACGAAAGAAGGCGTATCAGAGTACGTCCTAACCTGATCACTAAATATAAGATCATAAGGCATTTGCAGATTTCGACCATAAACGAGAAAAGCAGGCGTTTCCGTTTTTTCTGGATTGAACTGTGATGTGCATTTCTAAAGGCCATTAAATCTAAAGGAACATGTTGACACCAATCTTCTTGTTTTTCCGAAACGAGATGGCTAAGTGTATCAATTAATGTCGTGTTTAGACGTTCCGCCAGACCATTTCCCTGAGGGTTATAAGTCAACGTTTTTTGTTTGGATATATCCAATTTTTCGTATACTTCATTCATTGCTGCAGAAAGAAAATTAGAACGTCGATCAGAGTAAAAAGTGTGCATTAATCCATGACGCGAAATGAAATCAATAAGAACGCGTGCTACTGAAGGGCTTTGAATATTTTCAACTGGGTAAGCCTCGGCGTGTCGAGTAAAATAGTCGGATATTACAATTAAGTATTTTGCGTTGTCCAAAAGAGACAATTACATAGTTGACATTTTTATTCTTTGATCGAGAGCTGAGAGATTAAAAAAAAGTACCTCTTCGAAGTTTTGAACACGTGTGAAAGAAAGATCCAGATTCATTAGTGCTTCATTTTCTGTGGATGAGTTTATCGGAAAAGTGATTGTTTTGTTTGGTTCAAAAAGGCTGAAATTTTCTATGTTCTAAGTGATAGATCTCGCTTCCACTCCTATGCAGGTGCGAGCGAAACATTCTTCATTTTCTGTCATCTTGCCATCGCTCCTCCACATTCTGCAACGAGCCATCAGCGTGTCATTCGACAAAAAAACTTATCTTTTCCTAATAAATACTTCTTCTTTACCCAAAAATAGTGATTTACATAAAGATTCACCTTTCGACAATGATATCTTATGCTCCTTAACTGTTTTAAGTGCGGGGCCATCTACAGCGAGGAAGGACATTTCGAAATCTAATTCTAATTTCAAATTGTTGCAATTTTTCTCCCTATTAAAAATATATCCTATATAATTTCCATTATTATATCCTCTAGAATACAACCCTAATTTCCATTCCGTTCCTTCCAATGCGTCCACAACAAATGTGGGATTGTAAATAGATTCAGGTCTCTTCTAAAAACAATAACTCCCGTTCTCTAATTTCCATGTAAATGTAAAACACTTTCTTCTGGCACAATCTTGTAACTCCATTTTCAAATACCTTTCACTCTGACTGGAAACACAAAGATATCCTACAAAAAATAAACGCTTTGAAACAATTGAGGCAAAAGGGAGTTTTTCCCGTTTGATAAGTAACTTTTCTAACCAAAATGGAAGTGAATGCCTTGCGCAATGCTCAAAAAAGTCCATGCGATATCTTCGCAACATTTCGCTCAACAAAATTTTCTTCTATCAAAATGAATTTGCCTATTACTATTTTCGCTGATTAATTCTATTCTGATGATAAAATGTGTATGATAAAAAGAAACCAATTCCGATTTCATTTCCTCTATTAACTGGGTTTTTTGTCCATAAAATATTATCTATGATTTTTGACACTTGATTTTAAATGTTTCAGATTGATAAGACAGTGGATTTAAAGGCTCAAACGAAAGGAAATATTTGTGAAATGTGTGGTAGAGGTTTTAGATTCAAAGACTATTTAATAGAACATTGTCGCATTCACACTGAAGAAAAACCCTACGTTTGTGAATTGTGCGGTATAGGCTTTTCAAAGACAAATAATTTAAAACGACCTTAAAGTACTCAAACAACAGAAAAAAAACATATGTTTGTGATATATGTGGTAAAGCGTTTAAATATGATAATTTTAAATGCTCACACGAAAGAAAATATTTGTGAAATGTGCGGTAGAGGTTTTACATTCAAAGGCTATTTATAGAACATTGTCGCATTCACACTGCAGAAAAGTAATTTAAAAACGACATTAAAGTACTCATACAACATGTGTGATATATGTGGTAAAGCGTTTAAATATAAAGATCATTTGAATAAGCATTGCAAATATTTGCATTCATCCTAAGAGCCTTAAATTCTGTTTCATTAGATGGACGTGCTTTTAAAATAGTATGTGCATGTGCAGTTAAAATAGTATGTGCAAGCAGCATGATGTAAAATTTAAAATATAAATAAACAAACTTTTGTATAGATGTTTCTTATTGCAATTTTATCTCAACTACACTTAATGTGCATAGCTTATAAATTTCTGTTTTCTTACTCACGTCATGATTAACAAGATACATGGAATATATTATAGAATGTCTTCATATGGAATCTTCTTTATAAAACGTTTTTCATTCATTTAATTTTTTAAAGACTTATTAAAGTAATATGTGGTATTTGAAAAATTTTGTTGTTGTTGTTTAAATTGTTTAATGACTTGATGTCATACAATATATAAATTTAAAATAACATTTTATGTTAAATGTTTAATTACCAATGTTTGTTATTACTTTTTTTTTGTGTAGCAAGGAATAGTTGCTTGACCTTCGATTGCAGAGAATTTTCGAATAACACTTTGAAGCTTTCGAAACAGATCCACCGTCAAAATATTTATTTCATTGGTGTTAAAAATAAAATTCGACACACCATCCCGTGGATTTCATATTCTCTGTCTTTCCCGAGACAGAGAGAAACATCAAAAACTCTATTACGTCCTTCTGCAAAGTTGCTCATAAACATGAAAATTGTTAATTTTGGGAAAAGGACTACTCGTATCTACCGTCGGTCGACATTAAGAAAAGATGAATACATATATCTTTACATGTATTCGATATTACATAATTCGATTTGATACGCATATTCGATCTACGGCGATGGAAATTCTTCGCTGGCATATAAAGCCTATTTAATTATTTTCAGCAATTTTGTTATTTCCATTTGAGATAAGATAGTACAATTGAAAGATTATGAACTTCCCATGAGTTAGCACTAAGGCTCGATTAAGTAATAATACATGTTTTATAGTAACATGAAACAGTTATTTACTCTGATTTGCAGAGCATAATTGAAAATTTTTCGAATATCTCTTTCGGAGATTTCGAAACATTTTCACGGACATCAAGTTTTGTATATTGGTATGCAGAATACCAATCAGCACATCATGATATCTCTGGGCGGGGAGTTTTGAAATCAGTTGTTAACAAACTTGTCGGCAACTTGAACATACATCAGTGACAATATTGTAAATTCTAGTTAGGCAATTTTGGTTTTGCGAAACGCTATGCCATAACTACGGCCGGATAACGACTTTTTGTGAACACGCTTTATAAAATTTGATTTTATTCACTTAATAGCTTTTGCGTATTACTACTATAAAGTACTGTTAAGTTATAATATTTTATAAATGCAATACAGTAGAACCTCTGTAAGTCGAACTTCAAGGGAGACGCCAAATAATTCGAGTTATAGAGGTTTCAACTTATGGAGGGTTACGACTTACGCGGATTTTGTATATTAAAATCACTTCGCTCTCATTGTAGTATTAAAAAAGATTTCCCCCCTGTGAATCGCGTATTTTGATAAAAGCAGTAAGTAATGGTTCAGCTTGGTGGACCAACTGTGAAAGAAAATAATTTTTCGTGTGATATGTGCGGAAAGCGATTTGCTCAGAAATGGAATTCACAACAGCATTTGCTTTGCCACTCGGGATCGAAGCCTCATGCGTGTGACATATGCAAGAAGATATTTCTTAGAAAAGGCAACTTAAAACGGCAACTAATAATTCACGACGGAAAAAAAAACCTCACACTTGTGAAATATGCAACAAGGACTTCTCTCTAAAGAAGATTTTTCAATATCATATGGTCGTTTACACCAAAGAGAAGAAACACAAATGCATTTTGTGTGAAAAAGAATTTGGACTAAGATCAAATCTGAGACGACATTTGAGAACTCACACGCAAGAGAAGCCTCAATCGTGTGAGTTGTGCAATAAGTCGTTTTCTGAGAAGCGAAATTTGTAAACCCATTTCCGCGTCCACACCGAAGAGCAGCCTCATTCGTGTGAGTTGTGCAATAAGCCGTTTTGTGAGAAGCGAAATTTGTAGACCCATTTCCTCATCCACACCGAAGAGAAGCTTCATTCCGGTGAGTTGTGTAATAAGGCTTTTCAACAAACACATGAAGACTCGTACTTGAGAACGTTTACAATAGATATACCACTACGCACGACTTGACAAAAGGGAGTTCTTTGCAAGGCTCTCCGGAAGCTGAGACAGTCAGTCAGTCTTTACAGTTGATCGGAGTACCTTGTCTCCAGGGGGCTAATTAATTTATTTCATTTCATTTGAGATCAGATGTTACTATTTCAATATTAACACTTCCCAACCATTCTAATTGAGGCAAGATTAATGTATCAATACAAACATTATAGTAGCAAGAAACAGTTGCTTGACTTCGACTGCAAGACAGTTTTCGTATATCACTTTGGAGCTTCTGAAACAGATCCACCGTCAAAATATTTATTTTATTGGTGTGGAAAATACCAATCGACACACCATCGCAATTCTCTCTCTCTCTCTCCTGAGACAGAGAGAAACATAAAAAAATGTACTACTTCCTTCTGCAAAGTTGCTGCTAAACGGGAAAATTGATAATTTTGCGTGAAGGGCCACTCTGATCTACCGTCGGCCGACATTAAAAAAACATGAATACATATTTCATTACATGCGCTCCATATGATATAATTCAATATGATACGCATATCCGATCTACGGCGATGGTAATTCTCCGCTGGTATATTAAGACTATTTAATTTATATTTAATTATTCTGAGGAATTTTGTTATTTCCATTCGAGATATGGTAGTACAATTGACAGATTATAAACTTCCCATCAGTTAGAACTAAAGCTCGATTAAGTAATAATACATGTTTTATAGTAACATGAAACAGTTACTTAACGCTGATTTGCAAATCATAATTGAAAATTTTTCAAATTTCTCTTTCAGAGCTCTGGAATCATTTTCACTCTAGAACACACAACAGTGACCCTTTTGTCCTTTTCTAAATGCTAGTGAGCGCTAGACACTGGGCCCCACATATTCTTCTATAAAATGAAGCAAATTTCTAAAATTGCCACCGTGAATTAAATTCCATGTATTTGAAGAAAAATAAAGGAAAACATATTGCATGCTCCATACAAATCGGTGCCACTGTGAAGCACGCATTGATAGATGTGCTTCGAATTAAAACATTGGAAAATCTTCACTGAATACATTTTACACTGAAGTGACAAAAGTCATGGGATAGCAATATGCAAATTTTCAGATGGCAGTAGCATCGCGTAGAGCAGGTATAAATGCGCAGTGCTTTCGCAGAGCTTTCATTTCTGTTCAAGTTATTCATGTGAAGAGGTTTTGACGTGATGATGACCGCACGTTTGGAATTAACAGACTTTGAACGCGGAATATTAGTTGGAGCAGAAGACCGAGTCGAGTGCCTTTACTGACAGAACGACATCGCTTGCAGCGACTCTCGTGGGCACGTGAGCATATCGGTTGGTCCCTAGATGAATGGAAAACCGTGGCCTGGTCCGATGAGTCACGATTTCAGTTGGTAAGAGCTGATGGTAGGGTTCGAGTGTGACGCAGACCCCACGAAGCCATGGACCCAAACTGTCAGCAAGGCACTGTTCAAGCTGGTGGTGGCTCCGTAGTGGTGTGGGCTGTTTTTCATGGCATGGACTTGGTCCTCTGGTGCGACTGGACCGAACATTGACTGGAAATGCTTATGTTCAGCTACTTGGAGATCACTTGCAGCCATTCATGGACTTCATGTACCCAAATAACGATGGGATTTTTATGGATGACAATGCGCCATGTCACCGGGCCAAAACTGTTCGCGATTGGTTTGAAGAACATTCTGGACAATTCCAACGAATGATCTGGCCATCTAGATCGCCCGACATGAATCCCATCGAGCATTTATGGGACATCATCGAGAGGTCTGTTCGTGCCCAAAATCCTGCACCATCAACGCTTTCACAATTATGGACGTCTATCGAGACAGCATGGCTCAATATTCCTGCAGAAGACTTCCAACGACTTGTTGAGTCCATGCCACGTCGAGTTGCTGCACTTCGCCGGGCGAAAGGAGGGCTGACACGATATTAAGAGGTTTCCCATGACTTTTGTCACTTCAGTGTATATTTAAAGATTTTTTGCATTTATTTCATTTCATTTGAGATCAGATGTTGCCATTTAAATATTATTACTACACAGCCATTCGTATTAAGGCAAGTTTAATGTATAAATACACATATTATAGTAGCAAGGAACAGTAGCTTGATCTTCGATTGCCAGAGAGTTTTCGAATATCACTTTGAGCTTCAGAAACAGTCTCACCGTCAAAATAGTTATGTGTGAAAAATTAAAATCGATACACAATCCCGTGGATTTCATATTCTCTCTCTCTCTCTTTCCTGAGACAGAGAGAAACATCGAAAAGTCTAATACGTCCTTCTGCAAAGTTGTTTATCAACGTGAAAATTGTTATATTTGCGAGAAGGCCACTCGAATCTGCCATCGAGATGACACAACAGATGGATCCAGAACAGACTGTGACAATATTCTCACAGACATTATGTTTAGTATATTGGTATGAAGAATTACAATCAATACAGCATGAAATCTCTGGGCGGGAAGATTTGAAAACTGTTGTTAACAAATATGTAGGCAACGTGAAGATACAATAGTGACCCTTTTGTAAATGCTAGTGAGGCCATCTTGGACTTGCGAAACGTTATGTCATAACTACCGCCGGAGATGGACTTTTTTGTCCTTTTCACAAAATTGACACCGTAAATTAAATTCCGTGTATTTCAAGAAAAATAAAGGAAAACATACACTGAAGTGACAAAAGTCATGGGATACCTCTTAATATCGTGTCGGCCCTCCTTTCGCCCGGCGAAGTGCAGCAACTCGACGTGGCATGGACTCAACAAGTCGTTGGAAGTCTTCTGCAGGAATATTGAGCCATGCTGTCTCGATAGACGTCCATAATTGTGAAAGCGTTGATGGTGCAGGATTTTGGGCACGAACAGACCTCTCGATGATGTCCCATAAATGCTCGATGGGATTCATGTCGGGCGATCTAGATGGCCAGATCATTCGTTGGAATTGTCCAGAATGTTCTTCAAACCAATCGCGAACAGTTGTGGCCCGGTGACATGGCGCATTGTCATCCATAAAAAACCCATCGTTGTTTGGGTACATGAAGTCCATGAATGGCTGCAAGTGATCTCCAAGTAGCTGAACATAAGCATTTCCAGTCAATGTTCGGTCCAGTCGCACCAGAGGACCAAGTCCATGCCATGAAAAAACAGCCCACACCATTACGGAGCCACCACCAGCTTGAACAGTGCCTTGCTGACAGTTTGGATCCATGGCTTCGTGGGGTCTGCGCCACACCCGAACCCTACCATCAGCTCTTACCAACTGAAATCGTGACTCATCGGACCAGGCCACGGTTTTCCATTCATCTAGGGACCAACCGATATGCTCACGTGCCCACGAGAGTCGCTGCAAGCGATGTCGTTCTGTCAGTAAACGCACTCGACTCGGTCTTCTGCTGGAATAGCCCAAGAAAGCCAAATTTCTCCGCACAGTTCTAACAGACAAGTCCCTTGTACGTCCTACATTGATTTCTGCGGTTATTTGACGCAGTGTTGCTTGTCTGTTAGAATTTACGACTCTTTGCAGACGTCGCCGGTCTCGGTCATTAAGTGCAGGCGGTCGACCACTGCGCTGTCCATGGTGGGATGTTATGCCTGAAATTTCATACTCTCTTCACACTCATGACACAGTGGATCTGGGAATGTTGAATTCCCTAACGATTTCCGAAATGGCATGACCCATGCGTCTAGCTCCAACTAACATTCCGCGTTCAAAGTCTGTTAATTCCCGTCGTGCGGTCATCATCACGTCAAAACCTCTTCACATGAATAACTTGAACAGAAATGAAAGCTCTGCGCATTTATACCTGTTCTACGCGATGCTACTGCCATCTGAAAATTTGCATATTGCTATCCCATGACTTTTCTCACTTCAGTGTATATTAACTGTATGTGTGTAGATTAAGAGTCTCTGTATTGCCAGCTGCATTAGAACAACAACAGTTGAATTTTTGCCTTTGGATATTGGAAGGAATTTTTAGCAGTTGATATCAGCAGTTCTTTAAAAGTGCAAAATTAATGAGTTTTTTAGCAGTGGTACTCACTAAAAACCTGCTAATTCTCATCAATGCAGATAAATTATCCTACAAGAGCGTTATGTAAAACTTGTATTTCATAATTCTGTTCTAATATATTTTGACAAGAATCTATAAAATTTGTAAAAATTTATAAGTCTATTCAGTTTTTATTTTTTTCTACGACAACTGATTTTACGACAAACGATGACTGTGCCACCAATGCTTTAATAGAGTCTTGTGAGAAACTAAACAAATCTCGTTTTGTACTTGTCCTAACATCCCATTTTCTCTCCTAAAGAAACGAATTATTGAATATCCATAAATATTATATTTTAAAAATGTCACAACAATTATGACATCAGTGATGTCACTATAGCCTACGTCGAAATCTATGAATCATTTAGCATTTTAACAATTGTTTTCTTTTGTTGTTGTCGTATCCCTCATGGAAGGAGAGAAGAGGGATGCAGCTTCTGTTCTGATGGAGCACCCGTAGGTAGAAGTCTGACTTCTGCACCATGAGGCTCTTACAGTCATAGGAGACCGGGACCAACGACTTAAAGTTGATTGCGAACCACTACAAACATCCATGGGACCGCCGGGGCACGAACCCGAAATCTGTGGCACCGAGCACTAGACACTCGCTTAGTCTTAGATGATGCTGTGTGTACACAACAGTGTTTTCGCTTAGCTCTTAGAGAATTCAACACCAAAGAATGAATTTTCTTTAGAAGCGAAGAAAAAACAACAACTTGATTCCAATTTCTGGCTGAAATATATTATATAAATTCTACGAAAATTTCTCCTTGATTGGAAATTAATTCAAATTTAAATTTAGGTTGTTTTTTTTTTAGTCTAACAAATATTTATAATCCATATAGTTTTATTTCAATTTTGTTGTAAAAATAACATATTCATTTCTGTTTTAAAAGGCCTTGGCATAAATGGGATACAAGGGGAAAAAATCTGATAAAAGAAGATATGAACCCTAATATTTCATATTTAGAAACGAATAATAATTTACACGAAAAATTTGGTATAAATTGATATTCTTATATAAATTTGACATCTAATAAAGAAATTAGATTACATGTATTTAAAAGCAATAAACAATTAATTAATTCAACAAAAAACAAAACAAAACAAAACAAATAGCAAGGTAACGTAAGAAGGAGAAATGTAAAATCAATAAATGTAAACTTTTTTATTTATTTAAGTGAAATTAAGCTATTATAGATTAGATCCATTTTAATAATCAAATATACAAGGGGTATATAATCTCGGTTAGTCAGTTCGAATCTGGAATGGTAAGCGAGCCAAATAAGCAGTGATTTGCGCTCTTTTTCATAGCTCGAAAGTAAACAATTAAAACTACCATCTAGTAGAAGTAACGGGAACTTCACTAGATGGCAGTTTCATTAATTGTAGTAAAGCGATTTCTGACGCATCGGTGGGAACGGGTCGGAAAAATTTTCTTCTCTGCCGTTTGAAGCGTCTGTGTAGATTTAATCTTCAAAAACTATTGAAGTCCATTAATAGTAAAATTTTGCAATGCTATAGATTCATGGAGTTCACAAACCCAAGCGGGTTGTTAACTCCTTTGATGAAACGCTGGAACGAATTTAAATTTTTCTAAATAATGAAATTTGATGTAGTTTATATAAACCAATTTTGTTTAAAAAAAAAGTGGTATATAGAAGTAAATTTTATTATCTAAAGTAGTACAACATAACAATTTATACATTTCAGAAAAAATAATCAAATAAGATTTAGCAAAGATCAGTTTTGTTTTCACCAACCTAAAATATATACGAGGAATTCGTAAATACAGCAATACTTCCTTAAGCCCGTTTCTGAAAAATTCTTTAATTCTATTGATAACAACAAGAACTCAACAATCCAGGAAATTAAAATTTATGATCTTAATATTAAAAGACAGCGAAATATTTTAATTTAATATTTTTTCTTTGTTTTATTTAAATTTTCTATTATTGTGGACAATTTACCTAATAGTCAACTGTTAATATCTTATTATTTACCAAACATAAAAAATGTATAACATTTATACAAATTAATAGCCTAAAATCTTTAAAAATACCTTATTTTATTAAATCTAACGCTTCACATTTTATGAATCTCTTTTGTATTATTTGAAAAAATGCACTGATTATCCTTTTTTAGTAAATAAGTACTATATTCAATATGGTAAGCCTTTTGTTCAGAAAAAAATATCTTTGAAGATTGAAAAAAAAAAAAAAAAAATTATGCAAACAATTCTAATTATGGATTCAAATAAGAACAGAAATATGAAATTCTTTCTTTTTACGAATATGTTAACAATATTTATAGTTAATGTTATTATTATCGCTGTAAATAAATCTAAATTATCAGAAGAATTACTTTCAATAAGGAAAAACATAAGAACACATTTTCTTTAGATTTTAGAATTCTCAAAAAAGAATAGACAGAAATTTTTTTGTTATGTTATCATTTTATATATTTTTGTTTATTTATTTATTCGATATATTTGTCCAACAATAAAAGTATTATTACGAAAATATTCGACAATTTGACCAAGGCCTTAAAAACTGGACCCTTTTCTTATTTGTCTGTGCGATAATCCGACCCTATCCGGATATTACACATACAGAGGCATGTATTATATATATATATTAACTCGGTGTGTATAATGAGAAAATTTCATTAGACAATTAAGAAAACTTAGGTGTTTACTTGTTCCCTCTCAAAAAAAAAGGAATAAACACTTAATAATTTTTGCAAATATCATTAGATCGTCATATAAATGGTATTGCTAGAAACAGCACGAGGGAAACTAACTTTTGGTGCAACGCAGTTGATTAACAAAATTAATTAACATGGTTAACTAGCCTCTAACTCGCTTTTTAACTCGAAATTTCATTACGGGAACCAAGATTTTTCATGAAATAGATTCAGTATGATGAAATTAGTATTTGTAAATTTTTTTACAGAGATTTAATTAAAAGTTTTGGAGATATAGGGGTTCAAGAACTGACTTTCCTAATATTATATGAAAATTTCGTTTAATGAACGATATCTCTGGTTCGAATTAATAATTTTTTACTTTTTAAGCCAATCGAAAGAAAAGTTTTTTCCCAAAATTAAAAAAAATTTAATCAAATTGTTTGCAATATTTTTTAAAAACATTAAATTTTAAATACCGTTATGAATAAAAAAGAGTTATAGCATAATAAATATTTATGCAGATGCGATTCTAGTGCCACCACCCCTTCAGATATAAATTTTTTTCAAATTATTATCAAAAGTTTACGAGATGTTGAAAAAAAGGACAATTAGGTACCCGATTCCAAATTAAAAAAATATACATATTATATATCTGTTTTTACACAAACGAGATAACGCTGATATCGCATGATCAAAGTTGAAAAGCGGTAACTTAACTAAGAAATAATTTAATTCATTTGATTTAAGTTTTTAATTGAATTCTTTATGAATTTAATTAGATGTTCTCATTTTGAAAATATATATTGTTATTATTATTATTATTATTTTTTATTTTTTTTGAAAAAAATTTTTTTTTTTATATAATTCTGAAACAAAAATGATTAAAATTTGACTTCATAAAACATTTGAAATAAAACGTAAAAACACACACACAAGTTTAATTGTTCTAAATGAAGGAATTCAACTTCCAGGTTTATAATAATTTAGACACTAAAATTTAAGAACAGGAATAAAAAAAAAAAAAAAAAAAACATATAAATAAACAAATTGGTATGGAAATAAAAAAAATTGTTCTGATTACATAAAATGTCCTTATTTTCGACTTTGTCGAAATTTAAGTTAGATATCAGAGAAAGCATTTGTCTGTAGAATTTTAAAATTAAATTAATTAATATTTTTAAAAACCAATGTTTAAAATATAATTTTTCTTTGAAGTGATGAATTATTCAGAAGAAGAATACTCAGATTCAGTTTCAGTGTCAGAATTAACAGAAAAAACTGGATCGTACAATTTTTTATAAGGTAATAAAGTTTTTTATTCTATTTATTTAATCGTCAATACAATAAAAATTAAAAATACAATCGTTTACAATAAAAATTTTATTTTGATATTACATGTTCTTCATAGTGAATGCAATATTATTGTAGGCCTACCTTATTTAATTATTAAACGATAAATCTGTAAGGTCTTTTATTATTTTTAGAATCATGAAAAGCTATACAAATTGCTTTTTCACAGCTTACACATTGGGTGTCTGTACACTTGAGTTCTCAATAGTTACGTCAGTTTTCGATACTCCATTACTATCATTCGAGCTGGGTAGAAGGTCAACGGTTGTCGTTTCACTAGAAACAGTTGCGCATTTACTCGTAAATCTCCAGCGTTTAATATACCACCGCCTACACTTCCACTGGTATCAGAATCTTGCATGTGGGGGTATTCCATAGTCAATGTAGCAACTGTTATCAAATCTGGAGGAGGACCTGTAGGTTTTGGAAAGCATAAAAATTATCAAAGTGATTGAAAACTATTCAAGCATTAAAATCAAATTATGCAATTGCATTGTTAACAAAAAAATTCTTAAAATACCTAATGCTTTAAATGCTTGCTAAATATTCATTTTAAATGCAATTAGTTAAATACTTAAAAATTCCTTAAAAGCTATTGCTTAATGTTTAAAAAGTGCTTAATTTATACGCAGTTTAAGAATAATAAAAGAAGCAAGAAATAATAAGTCAGTAACTGTCATTAGATATGGATGTAGAAAAATTAGATAGTTTATTAAAATTATCTTCCACCATATTTCTAAAAGTAATATGATCAAGGCAAAATATAAACAAATTTAATTTTATCTGAAATAATTGGTTTAAATATCTAAATGATGTCGTGTAATAAAATGAATAATGAATTAATGGTCTAACATCATAGTTCTACAGTTGGTCTTGTCCTAAAATATCATTAGAATTTAATGCTGTTTTCAGAAGGTTACAAACGGTGAATGCAGAAAACATTATTTTTACAGGAAACGAGCTCTTCACTTGATCTTTTAGAAGGAAAATAAGTCCACAATTGCGTCTCTGAATTTATAATCAAACGATTTCACCTCAATTGAGATTAGCAGAATTTCTTGCAAAAAAAAAAGATAATTTTATAAAACGATACTATATAAAACCCATTACATACAATGAAGTTCAAAATACTATTTCTTCCTCTCTGGAATGAGCAAAATAATTGTTGACAAATATCCCTATTTCTAAAGCTTCTTTTATTATCGAATGTAAAAGTTATTTTAAAAAAGTAAACAAACAAAACCCTGGATAAAAATCAATCATTAGATAAAATGCTCAATACTTGCCTTTTCTGAAATTAATCATTCTCCAAATTTGTAAAATTACGTCTGCCAAATCTTAATGAACTATTTTCTAAAACTGTAATTCTAAAATAAATAATGATTTAACTGGAAAAAAAACTTAACTTCTTTAATTAAAAATACTTATGTTAAAATTTATTTTAATTTTTTTTTTTAATAAAAAAAATAATTTAAATGAAATCTCATAAGATATTTTATTCTATTCAATCAAACGTTACCTTATACCGTTAAATACATTGTGTTAATAATAATTTTCAAATTGCACAATTGACCACCACACAGGGAAAAAATATTAAAATATGATATGATAAATTTACTCCAGATCTTTATAGTAATTTCTTTTTTTTACTATAATTTCAAGACTAAGTACAAGATATTTGAAAAAAAAAATTTTTTACGTATATTTTTTTTAAATATTTGGATAAATTATGATTTAAGTATAAAAAAAAAAATTTCCATTTTTTAATTTTTATAAAACAAAAATTAAAAAGAATTCATTTTTCATATTTTAATATTATTGTTGGACTAATTTTATTATTAAACGTTAATAATAATTCTTGCTATTATAAATAAATTATAAAAAAAAATATTTTAATTATTGCTAATAATTTATATAAATTTCAAAAATTATTTTAGATGATAAACTTTTATTCTGGTGTTTTAAAAAATACCAAAATTATACAAATTGTTATCAGTTTAATACAGAAAAAAACTACTTTTATTAATTATACAAATAATAATTTTAAAAATAATAATTAATTAAACTAATTAAATAATAAAAAACGTTTAAATATTTAAAAATAAAAAATAAATTTAAGGCTCTAAAAAGTATTAATTTTTATAATTTAACATTTCCTTTCTAAGAAAAAATTTTAAATATCATGATTGTATTCTTTCAAAGATTATCTTATTTCGTTAAACAGGATCATACAACTTTTTTTAAATCATGCAATTAAAAAATTTCTACTTACACATTGGGTCTCAGATCGGTTGAAACGGCATCTTTCAAAATGATTCGAACTTAAAAACGGTTTCTGAGCAGGAGAACTTGATAACTCAAAATCGCAGAAGTGAATAAAAGAAAAACAAATGTTTGTTCCTTTATATGTACGAGCGATCGTTAGAAAAAGAAACAATAATATTCTAGAATTAAGAATCCGAAAAGAATATATATATTCTTCCAGAATTCCATTGTACTTTTAAAAATAAATATTTAAAAAAATTGCTTTTGGAAAATAAAATTGGATACTAATAAGGATTTATTATTGGATTAATTTTGGTTGAAGTTTGCAAGAACGAAGACTGCTCAATGTAGGAAAAAAATAATAATTATTATTTGAAAGATACATAAATTAAAATTGAAGAAGGAAAGTTATAAGAACTGCTATTACCAAATTGTTAATAAAGTAGAATAGATTAATGACTCAAATATCGATGAATGCACTTTTTAGAAGAAAATCTAAATTTGTTAAATATTAAATCAATGACGTTAAATAAGTCAGACTTAGAAATTGAAGAATTATTTAACTGCAGAATTTCACACCAAATAGGAATACATTAAAAAAATACATGTTTGGCAATCCAGAATTTAAATAAAATTAAAAGAACAAAATAAAAGTTAAGTTTAGGCCGATAACGGAAGTGTGACAGGCAGTAATGAATCTATGAATTATAATAAACAAATTGTACGCTTGCCTAAATTAACTATTTCTAAATTTAATGGTAATAGTATTCAATGGAATAGCTATTGGAATTCCTTTAAGGTAGCTGTTCACAACAATATACTTCTATCGAAAGTAGAAAGGTTTAATTGTTTTAAATCTTATTTGCGTGGAAATACACTAAACGCAATTGATAATATAATAATACACACTCATATCAACAAATTTTTAAATCTTAATCCTGTTCGCAGTTTGAAATCCCTCGATGTGAAACCGGAAGCTTATGGTTCAATGTTAATTTCTGTATTATTGAAAATCTTGCCACCCGATATTACTCTTGAATTTAATCTGATAAACATTTATTCTTCTGATGAAAACATTGAAAAATTGCTGATATTTCTCAAAAAGGAAATGGAATGCCGTGAAAGAAGTAATTAAGTTTCCGTTACGGATTCGCATTCCAACCAACAGTATACTATTGCTGGTGCTATAAATATAGGAGATATAGATTTATCGCACATTCTGAGTTATGAATATCGGTTTCAGGTGTTCGAAGAGGTGAAGAATTTGAAGCCAAATAAACCAGAAACCGCTAACGATCAGATGAAAATTATTTTGAATGATGAGATTCTCATTATTGTAAATTGTAAAATTGCTTATAATATATTGTTTCTTATCCCACTTGGCAGACATCTAGGCCAAGCCCACGATCCCATATGCACTCATGGTTGAAGGGGAAGGAAGCCGCTTCTGTTGTGATGGAGCACCCGTTGGTAGAAGTCTGACTTTGGCTCAGTGACGCTCTTACAGTCATAGGAGACCGGGACCTACGGCTTAAAGTGGATTCCGAACCACTAAAAACATCCATGGCACTGCCGGGACTCGAACCTGAAACCTTTGGCACTGAGCGCTAGACACTCGGCCATTGAGGCCCGCTTATAATATATATATATATATATATAAGCAATTTTACAATTTACTACATGGATATTTTTGGATTGCTTCTTTAAAGCAGTAAGAGATTATAACCATATTATCACCGCTGTATATACATTCCCAAAATGTGTCTGGTTGCATCCTGTAAAAACCAGTAATAAACAGTGTACTTCGGAGACGCTATAAATTCAGCGAACTATTATAAATTAGTTACGCAGTTGTCGAGTCGAAAAAAAATTCCTAAAAAAGAAATACTTGTCTAAACAGATAACTAATTTACATTTGTAACTCAGATGTAAATTACGTAGTAAATTAGCACCTGTAATTCTGATGTAATTTAGGTACATATTAAGATAACTGTTAAGACTCGACATAATTTTTTAAAATTATTTTTTACAAATGTTCAGATTAAATTAATTTTTAGTGTTTAATCTCATAACAATTCATTAAATATTATTTGTTATGATAATTAATAGGAAAAAAGCGGGCTTTTTCTGCTGTAAATTACATCCTGTTTTCATATATTTTTTTCTTTTAGCCTGTGATAAGCTAATT